>CAXHJY010001176.1:2500-5000 GCA_964016885.1 Eledone cirrhosa
TATGTATATATATATACACTTTTACTCTTTTACTTGTTCCAGTCATCCGGCTGATGTCATGCTGGCGCATATATGTATACATATATATATATATATATATATATAGATATATATATACATATACATATATATACATATGTATATATATATATATGCAAATATGTATATATACTTACACATATGTATATAAATACATATATATATATATATATATTATATATAATCAATAAAAAATAACACAAGGGATAAATTAGTGATAGAGAAAACTTGGAAAATATGATCACGTGGACAGTTCCCGCTCATCGCTTGTCTTCTGGGATATTCTAAAGACAGGACAGTCTTCCCACTACAACAATAGTGTCTAAAGGAAGACAGCGTTACATACAATATGGATGTATGTGGAATCATATAGTGTAAGTTTATATACAATAAACATACGGTAGCCTCAACATGAAAGGGAAATATAACGATATACACACATATACGCACATACACACACATACACATACTTACGTGTGTGTATATGCAAAATATAAACACAGTACAATGAAGAAATTTATTATTTTAATGCCTAATACACTAGGTAGAGGATCGTGACGTTTCGGACACTGGTCCTGCCTTGTGGTAGGTGTTTTTGTTGAAACAACCTCGAAAGGATAAAAGGTAAAGTTGACCTCGGCGAGATTTGAACTCAGAGAGCAGAGAACCGGAACGAAACGAGCACCCTAATGTTTGGGGCTTCGTTTGCCTTTAAAATGTGAGGGGGACAAACCAACATTTGTTGATTCTTAAAGGAGCATGTTAGTATTGCTTATGGCACCTTTCCTGGACCCTATCACATAAGTAACATTTTACGCTAATCAAATTTTATATATTCAAATGACGTTCAGATATAAAAAAATAAGCTTAAAAAGAATTTATATCAAATAAACAAGAAATAAAATATAGACGTTTGAAAAGCGGGTAGGCTTGTCCCCTGGTACCTCCCTGAAACAATGCCCTTGCCCCAAACCATTCTAACCGACGTTCTAACAACCCTAACAATTCACCACCTTATCCCATATCTATACATTTCGTTATGTAAGTCTAACGTTACAATTGCTGTGAAATCAGCAGTATAACATTTCACTCTCGGCTAGACAACCGATACAGGATATAGGGTCAGTCCCAATTCTAAAGGTCACAGCATTTAGGGTCAGTCATATTTCTAAAGGTCAAAACCTGGGGAGTTATTCCTGTCCGTCGAGGTCAACAATGACAATTATATCGCTCATATTTATTACTGTGTTAAAATGAACTCACACACAAATGTATTCACACATTAACACCTTAATCACATACACTCATACACACTCACACACGCACACTCACACACTCACACACTCACACACTCATACATACACACAAATGTGTACACACACACAATCGCACATATGTTTAAGATATGATTCCTGTACAGTTATCTTCTAATTTCTCCATCTATCTATCTGCCTGTCTATCTATCTATCTACCTATCGATCAAAAGAGAGGCGGTTTTCCTCTGTACAGTGGCTATGGTGAAAGAGGTTATATGGTGGACGAGATTGAGAGGACTGAGGACAGATTCCTTTATCTCCGGACAACAACTCATTCCCTTCTTTAGGTACCACTTTAGAAGGAGAATCAGAGTGGAGAGAGGTACTGCACCCCAGTAAATTTACTGAAAGGTGGGTGAATGTAATAAAATGGCCCGAGTGATTGGGCCTTCTCTGTATATTAACCTGTAGGTCAAAGAAGAGAGCAAAAGGAAGAAAGGAGCACTTGCACAACACGCTCCTGAAGTTGAGGGTTGTTCTATCTACGGGGTATTAAACAACCCATTTGTGGCGCCTCCCCCGTTACTGGGTATTTTGATTGTTATAATTGTTTGTTTTATATTTTTACACGACTGTATGTAAAATCCCCGACATGTCTTTGTAGTGTCCCCTTTTCTTGTGCGCCCTTGTGGCTAATAAAGAAATATATCTCTCTGTCTACCTGCCTGCCTTTCTATCTATCTATCTACCTATCCATTTATCTATCCATCTAGTTGTATGTTTATTGAAAAACATTTTGAAGATCTTTCGCTATGAATTTCAGGAAGCGATATAGTCACATTCCTAGGAATGAATCTAGACATGTGACTATAGTCGCTACCTTAAAATCATAGCGAAATACCTTCAAAATGGTTTTCAACAAACATACCGTATATTATTAAATATACTATACTTACATTTATATATACATCACTATTTCAGAGCTCCAACATAAAGATATATATATATATATATATATATATATATATATATATATATATTAGAGGGGTTTTTTAAATCCCACCTAACAGACTAATTCCATTTAGTCGAAAACGGCGTAAACACATGTTACTACCTAATTTTCAAATTCGCTTGCTATTTATAAACAAATCTTGCTTTGTGTCTCTCCCTATTTATATACATTGTGTGTGTATATATATATATAT
>CAXHJY010001176.1:12500-20000 GCA_964016885.1 Eledone cirrhosa
ATCTATATACCTACCTACGTACAAGTATCTATATATAAAAGCTCTATCCAGGCAGAATAACTAAGATTTCATATATATTGACTCGCATAATTAAATTGCACAACATTCCCCAATAATATATCTCTCCTTTCACCTCATTCTTTCTTCACTTTTATCCATTTTCTTCTCACAATATTTTCATCTCATCTTTCCATTTTTTCCTTCTTTTATTTTTTTGTTATTGTTTTCGTTCAGTTTTTTACTTTATTCCTTTTTTTCTTTCTTTGTTTTCTTTCTTTCATTTCATTGTCGTGCTTTATGTTATGCACCTCAAATTGCTTTCTTTATTCCTGTCCTGCTCAGGAATATATATATATATATACATATGTGTGTGTATATATATATATATATATATGTATATGTGTGTGTGTGTATATATATATATATACGTACTGTAAACATTCATACATTTATACATATCTATGTCTCTCTCTATGTATATTATATACTTTTATACTTTTATATACATATACATATATATTTATATATATATATATATATTTATTTATATTTATACATTTATATTTATATTAATATATATTATATATATTCATATATATTATATACATATATAAAAATATATATATATTATATATATAATATATATATTCATATATATTATATACATATATAAAAATATATATATATTTATATATATATTATATATATATTATATATATATAAATATATATATTTATATATATTATATATATATAAATATATATATATATATATATACTCACCAATGCGTTAACAGAATGTAATACAAAATATATATACATCTTGTTATTCAGGTATCATGATTGGAAAAATGTTACACACACACACACACACACACACACACACACACACAGTTTATATTTTCTGTGATACATACCACGTTTCATAACCTTTTGCCTTCCACTAAGCCAACCCTTTTCATTATTATTATTGTTATTGTTATTATCAAAAGGAGCGGTGGATTAACAGTATCAGTAGAGGGTCGTACGCCATGCTTTTCAGGAGTTGCGACCTTTTTATGGTCTGAGTTCAAACCCCACCGTCGTTTACTTTGCCTTTCGTCCTTACGGGGTCGATAAAATAATGCACTGGAATTATTGGTGGCCTTGTGCCAAAAGTAGAAACAATTATTAGAAGGAAGTGGTGCATTTCAACCAGTTTGTTGAAAGGTGGGGGAGAGTAGCAAGCATGGTCCGTGTGAATGGGCCTGCTTTGAGTAGACACCTATAGATAAGTAGGGTTTGCGATGAAAGCAAGTCAGTCACAAATATATATATATATATATATATATATTTATATATATATATATATTTATATATATATATTTATTTATATATATATATATTTATATATATATATTTATTTATATATATATATATATATATATTTATATATATATATATATTTATATATATATATATATTTATATATATATATATATATATATATATTTATATATATATATATATATATATATTTATATATATATATATATATATATATTTATATATATTTATATATATATATATATTTATATATATTTATATATATATATATATATATATATTTATATATATATATATATATATATATATTTTTATATATATATATTTATATATATATATATTTATATATATATATATTTATATATATATATATTTATATATATATATATATATTTATATATATATATATATATTTATATATATATATATATTTATATATATATATAGGAAAAGTTCCAGGACCCCGAGAACAAATGATTCACTTTATTCAGATCCTCTGCTCAGTCTAAATGAAGTTGTACGACCGAGCTGAGGATCCGAATAAGGTGAAACATTTGTTCTTGATATGGTGAACTAACTGTTGTGAAACTACCTCTACCAAACTCGTGCTATGGACTGAGTGCTCTACTTCTACGGATATAACACTCCAGTATTCTACTAATATTTATATATATATATATGAGAATGTTGAAGTTTGGTTGAAGCATTGTGGAATAAAAACTTTCCCCCTCGGAAAACCCCCAGTTGATGGATGCGAAATCCGAAATATAGGGATAATTAAATCACTTCCAAGGTAACTCTATCTCGTGTTATTATTTTTACACTCTTTCCTACGTTCCTCTACACCCTATACGTCTCATTTTACATCTCTCTCTCATTACCACCTGATTCTGTTACCCGGAGATTTACCCATCTGCATTGTTGAGGCCTCCAAAACGACCAATTGTATATATGTGTGTATATATTTATATATATATATATATTATTAAAATAACAGATTAACGTTTAAGGGTGAAAGCAGTGATTCTTTGCTTAAACTTTAATCTGTTATTTTAATAAATATTTGCTCTAGGGTTCTTATATATTTGATATATATTTATCCTTATCGAGCCCTCTTTGGATTTTAGTCTTCAAATTTATTATTATTACTATATATATATATATACATATATACTTAGTTTTTCCTGTATACATGAATTGTAGAGGTATAAACCTTTATTTACATCAGGTGGGTCATCTCCGGGAACTGTAAATCTCATTGAGAGGGTTCGTTTCATTGCTCGTCAGTTTATTTTTTGAATCTCTTGAAAATATGGTTCACCTGGAATCTTGACTAAATTTATACCTTGAGGGGACTGGGTCAGTTCAGGTTTGTTGGGTCCCTCATCGGACCCAGTTCTAGTTTAGTGAGTCCCTCATCGGAGGGCCCGGGTATTCGTCATCACCGCCCTTACTCCCGATCAATCCGGCCCTGTCTGAAATCTTGCTAAGTTGCTTCTTACATCTTAACCCTTTAGCATTTATATTACTCTATATTTACTATTGTATTCTTGTTGTGAAGGCTTTACCTCACACAATTATCCCACATAATATGGAAACTATGAGATTTTGATATTTATTTTGAAAACAATACCTTAAAGTCGGTATGAGTGGCCAGTTAAGCCTGGTTATGGCTGGTTTGAACAGAAAAAGATGACAGAATTCTGGCCGGATATGGCCAGTTTAAATGCTAAAGGGTTAAGGCCTCAATGGTTATAGAATGTCAAACGTACACAAACCTCTGAGTTGTGAACTGCGATTAATGGAAAATCCACTTTGGACTTTTAAAGTGGATAAAGTATTAGTCTTGCTGAAGACGATGAAACAGCCGCTCTTTTCCGGAGGTCTTTCACTCCGAGACCGATACATACATATGTACGTCCATACATATATACATGGTGGCTGCCAACTCGTTTTCGAGTACGGCCACTACTTTATATCCATGTAGGAGAACCCCTACCGATGCGCTGAACGAGTGTGACTTTTTAGTCCAGCCAGCGACTTGAAAACTCTGGTACAAACACTACACCTGTGACAATTATTGACACATAGTGCTGGGCCCATGGTACCATGTGAGGACAAGTGCAGAGAGATCTCCAGATATAAAGCAATGCTTGTGCCGTGAAGCTTTTATAGTGAGCAAAGGCACTGCACAAAGCCAGTCCCACTCTCTTAACCAAGATGATATTTACCAAAAAGAAGAACAAGTCAACATCATTAGATACCATCAGAGTTGCAGGTGTTATATCAGAGTTTTCCTTCTCCTAGAATTCTGCCTTGACAAAGGCTAAGAGGTCATCTCTCCCAATATTTATATATACGTGTATATATATATACTCTGGTACAAACACTACACTTGTGACAATTATTGACACATAGTGCTGGGCCCATATATACATATATACAAATATACATACTTACGTACGTACATACATACATGATGGCTGCCCCCTCGATATCTAGTATGGCCATTGCATGATATACCATTATTAATAATTATTAATTAATGCTACCGTGCAATTCCTGTGCATGAAGATGTTTATAAAAGTGAGGAAAGACTGTGCACTGAGCCAATCCCACTCTCTGAGCAACAGTAGCTATAACCCGAAAAGAAGAAAAGATCAACATCATCGGTAACTACTGAGCCGTATGTTTTATGTCGGAGTTATCCCAGTTTCCTGAGTTGCCTTCTCCTAGAAGAATATCCTGACAAGGGCTAAGGGTCCTTCACTCCCAGTGGTTTAACCCCGCGATCGGATGTCCAGCCGATTATTTCTACATACATACATAGTTACATACATACATACATGCATACATATGTACATACTTACATAATAGATATGTACGTACACACATGCATACATATGTACATACTTACATAATAGATATGTACGTACACACATGCATACATATGTACATACTTACATAATAGATATGTACGTACACACATGCATACATATGTACATACTTACATAATAGATATGTACGTACACACATGCATACATATGTACATACTTACATAATAGATATGTACGTACACACATGCATACGTAGATGCATACACATATTCATTCTTACACATAGGCATACACACATACATGCACATATGCATACATATATATATATGTAGACATATTTACATAGATATATACACACATATACATTATTCATACATGTCATACACATATATACATATATATGTATATATACTCTCTATCTCTCTCTTCCCCATCTCTCACTCTCCCTCTCTCCCTCTCCCTCTCTCTCCCTCTCTCTCCCTCTCCCTCTCCCCCTCTCCCTCTCCCTCTCTCTCTCTCTTTCTAATTTTCTTTCCCTTTCACCATATTTCTCACAAAATATATTACCTCATAATTCTTTCCTCCTCCTCCTCCCCCTCTTTCCTTTCACCTCCATCGCTTCCTCTTAAGATGCCCTCCCCTTCCTCCTCTATATCTCCTTCCACCACCACCACATTGCCCCCTTCCTCTTCTACTGGTTCATCCTTCACCTTCCACTTACATTCGATCCACTTCATTCCTCATCTATATCTCCTTCCTCCTCATCCTACAACTCTTCTTCTTTCACATACCCCTCCTCCTCCCCTCCTCTTCCTATTCCTCCTGTAATACTTTCTACAAATATGTCGGCTTCCTTCTTTCCTCTACACAACTGTCTCTGTCATCTAATAATCTCTTTCCGCCACCACCACCACCATCACTACCACCACCACCAACACTACAACCCCCACCACTACCACCACCACTTCCACCACCAACAACAACAACACTACAGCCACCCCTACCACCTCCAACGACACCACTTTATGTCACCTTCCTCTTCTCCCCCAAACCTCTCCCACAGTTGTCAGGTCACGTGCTACAACCAACAGTACCGCAGTGTATGCAATAAAAGTTAAGAGATAGTTGATCACGTGACATCACGTGTCTCCCTGACTGACCAATGGCTGAGTTTTATAGTTGAATGCTGGGACAGCAATAAACTAACCTCTTGACAGCCAATCATATGTTGAGCAATGTTACAACGTCAGCAATTTGTATTCAGTGGACGTATATGGTGGTGGTGGCAACAGTGGTGGTGGTAGTGGTTGTTTAACCCTTCATCGGAAGAGAGAATGTGTGGGGAGGGAAACGGAGGACAAGCGTGAGAGAGAAACGAGGAAAAGTTTGCTTCGTGAGTGCTCAAACAGTGGACCGGTGAAGTAGCAGATATTCCTCAGTCCAGAGAAGATCTGATAGGGATGGGTTCCAGAGAACAATGAAACCACAAAGAGAACAGTCCATGCTTTTGCGAGACGAGTTTTTCTATCTTTTTCTGAGTATGTGATGTTGTTTTCTAATTAAAGAAAAGAGTCCACAGATTTTAGAGAATTTTGTGTTTGGTTGTACTTATTGCATCTTTCCTGGTTATAGCAGATATATTCAGTGGTTGAGGTGTTAACATAGAGACCAGTATCGTCTGGTTTTTCTTTTGGAGCTCAACAATTTTAGAGGAGAGGAAAGTCGATTAAATCGATTCTAGTGAATTACTGGTACTTTATTTTATCGACCCACGTTGGTTTGTCTATTTCTTCTATTCAATTGCAGCACATTTGATTCTGGTAAACTATCCCAGTTGTATCGATTTTAAAGCACTAAAACAACGTATCTCCTGCGGTCGATTGATTAGAGGGGACTGTCCTATGATTTGTCCGTTTTTCCCTTCTCTTCACCCACCTTTTTTTTATTCATTATATATATATAAGGGCGGTGGATTGGCAGTATCGGTAGAGGGTCGGACGCCATGCTTTCCAGCATAGTTACGTCCCTTTACGATCTGAGTTCAACTCCCGCCGAGGTTGACTTTGCCTTTCATCCTTACGGGGTCGATAAAATAAAGTACCAGTAATGCACTGGGTAATTGCTGGCCTTGTGCCTAAAGTAGAAACAATTATATATATATATATAAGGAACGATCGACTTTCGTCAAATCGGACCGAGGGAACAATGTTTCCGTTGGTCTTTCCAATTGCTAAACTATCTATCGGTCGCAACTCCAGGTAGGAGCAACGTGAAATAAAGTGTCTTGCTCAAGGACATAACGCATCGCCTGGTCCAGGAATCGAACTCACAACCTTACGATATATATATATATATATATATATATAAATATATATATAAATATATATATAAATATATATATAAATATATATATAAATATATATATAAATATATAAATATATATATATATATATAAATATAAATATATATATATATATATAAATATATATATATATATATATATATATATAAATATATATATATATATATATAAATATGAGAGAGAGAGATATTAAATTTTATTTTTACACTCTACTAATGTATTGAGTACCTTAATAACTGTGGTTACCTCCAGATTGAACCCCCACACACACACATATATATGTGTGTGTATATATATATATATATATATATATATATATATAACGAAGGTGTTGTGGTAAGGAACCAGAGTACTCAATACTTAGGATAGACGGCAGAAGGAAAAAGTATGATTCCGACGGCAGAGCTCAAGCCGTTCCGACGGCTATTTCTAGAAATAGCCGTCAAAACGGCTTGAGCTCTGCCGCTGGGGTCATACTTTTTCTTATATATAACCTGGACATTATTTTCCCAATTTGTAGAAAACTTTTAATGAAACGATCGTTTGGAAAGAGAGATGTATTTTAATTATGTCTCATATAAAATAATACAACTGGCTATCCGCAAAATACGTATAGTTAGCACCCCAAACGTATAATTGGGATTATACTAAGGTATATCCTAATGTTTGTTGAGTGAGACGGAAGCCGGTCGGAGTATTGCTTAAAGCTTTCTCTGTTAATGTATTAAATATTAAACTCTTGATTTGGCCAGGGATGAATATTTCCAGATACATTTTAGGTATGACTTTCCGTATTTATTCTTTGTATGAAATATTGATTTCCTTCCGGTATCTTATCTCTGTTTTTAGCCTAAGAAAATACCTATATGCGTGTATAAATAATACATGCATATATTTATTTTTTTATATCCAATTGAGTTCTTCACGCATGGTTTAAATTATTGAAAGAATTGATTGACCCGCGTGCATATTATTT
>CAXHJY010001177.1:10000-39258 GCA_964016885.1 Eledone cirrhosa
TTAGTTAGATCTGCATTGTGTACATTTTATATAATTTATGCCAGTTCCTTTTCTACATATCGAACATGGCCATTTCCCTGACGGAATAGAGTTTTGTCCTCTTTTCTACTCATCAACACTCATTCGTGACACAAAGTACAGCCAGCGGCATCATTGCGGACAGACTTAATCCTGATTTGCACTGACACACTGCCTCGCAATACGGAACACCGCACGTCTTTGATCTTCTTCCCGTCGATCAGCCTCCTTGCCATGCAAAGTACACCTGACGTCTAGCTTCTCTCTTAGCGGCGGCGGCTGTATATTCTTCTCTACTCCCACTAATTTTCCAAGCATTCCATGCTAGTCTTTAGTCTCCAATGGCCCGATCTACAGTTTCTGTCTCAACTCGTCTATGCTTGGTCGTTCCCGCACATTGACATTGCACATCCAACGGAGCATGCTTGCTTCATTTCTCTCCAGCCGTCGCATGTCCTCTGCAGTTGCTGCCCGTGTCTCACTACCATGCAGCATCGCGCATCTAAACCTGGCCCTTACCCTAACCCCAACCTCTTTGGTTTTCGTTTTCTCGACGGCTAGCCGCATTTCGTGATCCGCCTTTCGATTGCGCTTCCGTCGCGGCAAAAGAATTGCCTTTCCAGACCGCCGTCGCCCGACCGGACCCATGATAGAAGACGTTCGTTACCGTTGGAGCAACGCAAATTACTCCTCGGTTGACGCCAAAAACGAACGCCTTCCCGCCTCGCGCCGCCTTCTCCTCGCCGACCCTCAGCCTCGACGATTAGCCACTTTCCGTCACAGCAGTAGATACGCGTCCGTCGTAATAGCCGTCATTTTAACGCAGGAGAAACGCCTAATTGCCCTGCACCGCGTTTGACGGCGATCTACGACGGCGACGATGCGCGCACTCTTCCTTGCTGCGACGAAGGTTTCGGCTTTTCGTCGTGGACCCGGTCAGGTCATGCCGCTGACCTCGCGTTACGGCGACGCGAGAAGACGTTCGTTACCGCTGGAGCAACGCAAATTACTCCTCGGTTGACGCCAAAAACGAACGCCTCGCGCCGCCGCTTCCTCCTCGGCCTCGACGATTAGCCGCTTTCCGTCACAGCAGTAGATACGCGTCCATCGTAATAGCCGTCATTTTAACGCAGGAGAAACGCCTTGACGACGATATACGACGGGTCGACGACGCGCGCACTCTTTCTGCTGCGACGAAGGTTTTGGCTTTTCGTTGTGGACCCGGTCGGGTCATGCCTCTGACCTCGCGTTGCGTCGCCACCGCCGCGGCGGGCTTGGGTTTAGCCGTAGCTACCCTCGTTTTGCCAACGGCGACGCGAGAAGACGTTCGTTACCGCTGGAGCAACGCAAATTACTCCTCGGATGAGGCCAAAAACGAACGCTGAAGAGATATTGTCCATGGATATCGGGAATTTTACCCGCCCTAGATAGATAGATAGATAGGGATGTATGTATGTATGTATTTACACACACACACACACACACACACACACACACACACACATATGTATGTATCTTTCTCATTCTCTCTGTATGTATGTATGTATGTATATATATATAATTATATATTTATAGACATCCTGAAAGCTTTTTAAATGTCTGAGAGATTGGCTAAATATGTTTTGCAGGTATGACCAGTAAGAGAGAGGTAAGTTATTTCAAAACAATTCTTTGACCATTATTTTAAGGTACTATCTCAGTGTATTTTTAAATTGACCTCTTGATAGGATGAAATGACCTGTATAATTTTTTTCATATTTAGATGGAATAGAAGAAAAACAAGAAAAATGAAATGAATTCAAACAGAAAATATACACCAATGCCAATGGAGGTATGATTTCAGTTTAATCTTAACCTAATGACCACTTTACAGAGTGTACTGGATATCTCTCTCTCTCTCTATCTCTCTCTCTATCTCTCTCTCTCTCCCTCTCTCTCTCTCTCTCTCTCTCTCTCTCTCTCTATCCAGGAAGCTCCAACCGTTAAGGTTGTCTTTCCATTTATTAATATATTGTGTATTTACTCCACTAAACTGTTGAGTGCTTTATATCAGTTATAAAAAAATTTCAGCTTGTTGAATCCCAAAATAGTTGTTGAAACAGCCACAGCTCAGCCGTCGGGGTCCTGAATATTTATCATATATATATACGTATGAGTGTGTGTGTTTTGAGAATTAATAATTATATAAACAAGTTTGTAATGAACAATTTATTTCTTATCAAAACTGTATAAACATGATATTATTTACAGTAAGAATAACAATAATAATGATGGTTTCTAGTAAAGGTGGAAGGCCAGTAATTTGGGGGAGGGGAAAGTTGATTAAATCGAAGAGAGAAAGAAAGAAAAAACAGAACGGGAAGGAGAGGGGATGGCAAGAGGTCCGGTGTCGCAGGAGAGAGGGGAGGGTGGTTGAGCTTTGAGTCTAGGGCAAGAGGGCAGAAATGCTGCGCCCCACGGATAAGACGGCAAAAATATTCTCGCGGACGATGGCCAGAGATACCCAATGCAACAACCACCCAACCTCGCGGTGTTCCCTCCTCAGATGGGCTGCTGACTCTCCGATCTTTTGGAGGAGCTCGGCAGTACAAGGTCCAAGTACTCCTGGGGTCTCGACGTTGACTGGTGCAGAGAGGAAGTGGCCGGACAATCCTCGGTATTTGTTTATTTTACGTTCTTCTGCGAGGTGGGCTGCGATGCCGGGGTTTGTGACCGAAACGACTTGGAAACGAAGTTGTAGGCGGAGATTGTGTCGTAGCTGGTGGTGTCCCAGATGAGGGACCTACGTCCTTCGAATGGGAAGAGAGTGATTCCGTCGGGGCGCTTGCCATCTCCGGGACCTGTTGGCCCCAGTTGTGATGGGAAGCCAGCTGCGTCCAGGCTTCTTCTCAATATGTCGTTGACAACGACGTGTATCTATTCAATAATTATTTGAATATTGAAATTTTAGGTTTAACTACCTTTTAAACCAAATACATTAAGAAAGGCATGACCAACACCACATCATTTTTATTTCTATTTTGAAAGTAGGTTTATAAGTATTAAATTTCAGTAGATTCTTATATCCTTCATGGTGGTCTGGTGGGAGATACGAGAGATGGTGGAGGTTCTGGTCTGGGGTTCAATCCTGCTCAGGAGATACTCTAAGGGGGTTCATACTAAACTTCTTCAGTGTTTCTTATCTCTAGAGACAAATATATATACATAAGGTAATCTGGTAAAGTTGTTAGAACATCACATAGAATTCTTTGTAGTATTTTTTCCAGTTCTTCAATCTGAGTTCAACTTTACTTTTCTTCCATTCGGGGTTGATAATAACGTACCAGTCAAATACTAGGGGTTAATTCTTCCTCTATATCTCTTTCTCACTCTCTGTCTGTTTTATTAAGACCTGGAGAGGTGATGTACTCTACCAGGTTTTATAATGAGTGATGGGGTCATACCTGCCTGCTACACCTCTGTGTACTAAGTGTAGCATATTATATCCTTGTTCAGGGCCTTCCTGACATTACTGTGTACTAAGGGTAGCATTTTATATCCTTGTTCAGGGCCATCTTAACATTGCTGTGTACTAAGTGTAGCATATTATATCCTTGTTCGGGGCCTTCCTGACATTAGTGTGTACTGAGTGTAGATTTTAACATCCTTGTTCTGGGCCTTCCTAACATTACTGTGTACTGAGTGTAGATTTTAACATCTTTGTTCAGAGCCTTCCTTACATTACTGTGTACTAAGTGTAGCATTTCATATACTTGTTCTGGGCCTTCCTAACGTTACTGTGGAAATAGTAGTTTATATCCAATATGTAATATAGATATGGATTCTACAGGACTAAAACTCATTAATATGAGGGGTATTAGTAGATTATATGCCATATTTAATAGAGAAATGGCTTCTACAAGACTAAAACTCATTAATATGAGGGGTATTACAGTTTATATGCCATATTTAATACAGAAATGGCTTCTAAAGGACTAGAACTCTTTAAATTGAATAAAATAGTAGTATATATCCTATGTTTAATACAGAAATGCCTTCTAAAGGACTCATTAATATGAGGGTATTAGTAGATTATATAACATATTTAATACAGAAATGGCTTTTAAATTCAGGGACTCGTTAATTTGATGGAAATAGTAGTGTCTATGCAATATTTAATACAGAAATAGCTTCTACAGGACTAAAACTAATTAATATGAGGGGTATTAGTAGTATATGTGCCATATTTAATACAGAGATGGCTTCTAAATGGAGGTATCTCATTAATTCGATTGAAATGGTAGTGTATATGCAATATTTAATACAGAAATAGCTTCTACAAGAATAAAACTCATTAATATGAAGGTTATTATTACATTATATGCCATATTTAATACAGAAATCGGTTCTAAAGGACTAGAACTCTTTAATTCAAATCAAATAGTAGTATAAAGCAATATTTACTACAGAAATGGCTTCTACAAGACTAAAAATCCTTAATATGAGGGGTATTGTTAGATTATATACCATATTTAATACAGAAATGGCTTCTAAATGAAGAAATCTCTTTAATTCGATAGTAATAGTAATAATAATAATAGTAATAGTAATAATACAGCCAATTTTCCACGCAATACTTTTAGTTAGCACCCCGAACGCATAATTGGGAATATAATCACTTATTTCCTAATGTTTGTTGAGTGAGTTGGGAAAAAAAACTTGGGAAATATATTTTCAGGGTCTCAAAATCTTAAAGAGAAAAAAAAGTCCTGTGGAAGGTAGCAAAACAATTAGGAAGAAAATGGTTTGAAGTTGGTTGGTGAGTATAAGATTACAGTATCTTGTTGATTTCTATAAAGTTTACTTTTAACTGAATTGGTAAAAATGGATAAATTAGAAGACACAATATAATAACTAATATTGTCTTCTAAAACAGGGAATAAAAATATGTTGGTGTATTGGGGGGGGGGGGGGGGGTAAACATGTGAGTTAATGGGAATGTTTTTGTTTGTTTTTATTGAAACATATTCAATCTACAGATAGGTTGTTATAGTTATTTAGTCTCGGGTCTGCCATTATCTGCAGATTTATAATTGAGGGGTGTTCCAGGTGTGACCACCCTACATTATTCCTAGAGATTGTTACTCCTTCATTCTTCAGTCATCTTGGTCTTCTTATGAGATGGTGGTGTAGTCTTATTTATTGTTAAGGTTATGGTCTTCCTTTGTCCACACTCTCTATCTATCTATCTATCTATCTATCTATCTATCTATCAAAGGCTTCCTTCTCTGGAAAAAGATGATTTAATATTCACAACCATCTGTCTAATTGTTTTCTGATGAGAATAAAGTTAATCTTGCTTGTATGTCTACCTGATCAAATGACTGGCTGATATCTTGAAGTCATTTACACCACAGAACTGTAGGAGTCTTGATCCCTCAAGCCATACCTCTAGCCATCATGTACTCCAAAAGAGTTTCACCTTGGTGCTACTCAACATGTCCATTAAATTTAGCAGCAAGGATGCCCTCTTCTTAGTGAGAGACAACTACAAGAGAGGTTCTTAGAGAAGAATAAGCCACTATAGTTAACTTTTGTTGACATAGAGAACCCCGATCTGTCATCTGGTGGTCCTTAAGGAAACTAGGTGTAGGGGAATGGCTTGTGAGGACAGTGCAAGCTATGTACAAGGGTGCTGTCAGTAAAGTGAGAGGAGGAATTCCAGAAACAAAGTAGGTGTACATCAGGGTTCGGTCCTCAGTCCGCTCTTGTTCATTATAGTCCTCCCTCCCTCCCTCCCTCCCTCCCTCCAAGCCATAACAGAGGAGGAGTAGTTTAAGACTGGATGCCCATGGGAACTTCTCTATGCTGACGATCTGGTTCTTATAGCAGAATCAGTAGAGGAGCTAGCTAGAGAATAAATTCTGGCTATGGAAACAGCAGTAGTTGGAATCAAGAAGACTGAGAGTGAACCTAGCTAAGACAAAAGTGTTTATAAGTAGAAGAGAGGACAAAACTCTGATTCTGTCAGGGAAATGGCCATGTTCGATATGTAGGAAAGGAGTTGGCATAAATTCTATGAAATGTAGTACGCAATGCAGATCTTGGCTACACAAGAGATGTAGTGGGATAGCAGGAAAACTGACTGACAGGTAGGGAGAAATACGTATGCAGTAGATGTACAGGGAAATTTGACAGAGATTGCAGTGATAGACACATTTTTCAAATGCAGGTGGGATCTATAGAGGGAGTTGATAGCTTCTGATACCTAGGTGATCAGATTAGTAAGGGAGGAGGGTGATATAAAATATATTGTTATCATGACTGTCTTTATTATTTAAATTACCTCTGTCTATTTACAGATTTTACAGAGTGTACTGGGTGCTTTTATGATGGGAGCAGCAACTCTATACGATTTTACAGAGTGTACTTGGTGCTTTTATCATGGCACATGGCAGCAGCAGCAGCAGCAACTACGATTTTACAGAGTGTACTTGGTGCTTTTTACTCTGACATCAGCACTGAGGAAGTTGTCATATTTTCAGCTAAATTAATGAGTAGAAAAACCAAGTTTCTGCTACAAAAAATTCTCAGATTCAAGGGAGACATTCAGTTTAAGTATGGTATACTGTCACTAAGGCAGCAAATTGGCAGAGTCGCTAGAATATCAGATAGCATTCTTTACATTATTTGTTTCAGCTCTCTGTTCTCTCAATTCAAATCCTGCTCAGGTCAACTTTGCCTTTCATCCATACAAAATAGATTAATAAAAGTACCAGTGTATTACTGGGGTCAATTCTTCTTCTAACTCTTCTGCACTTCCATTCTCTCACTCTCTCTCTCTCTCTCTCTCTCTCTCTCTCTCTATGCTTCTTTAGAACACATCTGCTGTATTCAGACCTGGAGCGGAGATGGGCTCCACCAAGTTTTAAAAATTGCCCTTTAAGCGCTGTATGTCAATATGGTGCCCCTATGATTCCCTCCCTCAGGAGTTATGGGACCATAGATACTGTCAATTGTAAAGAATAACAGAGATATTCAGTGCTAGTGTGGTGTTCTGTCAGTTGTGGAGATTGATGAATCTAAACAGAAATATCAACAGCACTTTTCATTTCTGAGTAACACATTTGTTACCAAGTGCTGCATGGCTGGAATGAAAATCAGTGCTGTGAAAACCAAGACATTCATCCTCTCAAGGAAGCTTGTGCAGTGCACTCTACATGTAAATGGAGTCCCACTGAAGCAGGTAGAAAAGTTCATGTATCTCGAAGCTGTGTTCACGAGTGATGACAGAGACGGCAAAGGCACAACACACAACAGAAGAAAAGAACAATGACAATTATTATTATTATTATTATTATTATTTGTTTTATTAGTTTTATTATAATAAAAATTGTGCTGTTAGTTTGCTTGCTATACCATCATGTACCCTAACCCTAAACCTAACCCCAACTCCAACTCTGACCCTAAACCTAACCCCAACCCTAACCCCAACCCTAACCCTAACCCTAACCCTAACCCACGATAGAAGACGTTCGTTACCGCTGGAGCAACGCAAATTACTCCTCGGTTGACGCCAAAAACGAACGCCTTCTCGACGGCTAGCCGCATTTCGTGATCCGCCTTTCGATTGCGCTTCCGTCGCGGAAAAAGAATTGCCTTTATAGGCCGCCGCCGCCGCCCGACCGGACCCACGATAGAAGACGTTCGTTACCGCTGGAGCAACGCAAATTACTCCTCGGTTGACGCCAAAAACGAACGCCTTCTCGACGGCTAGCCGCATTTCGTGATCCGCCTTTCGATTGCGCTTCCGTCGCGGAAAAAGAATTGCCTTTATAGGCCGCCGCCGCCCGACCGGACCCACGATAGAAGACGTTCGTTACCGCTGGAGCAACGCAAATTACTCCTCGGTTGACGCCAAAAACGAACGCCTTCTCGACGGCTAGCCGCATTTCGTGATCCGCCTTTCGATTGCGCTTCCGTCGCGGAAAAAGAATTGCCTTTATAGGCCGCCGCCGCCGCCCGACCGGACCCACGATAGAAGACGTTCGTTACCGCTGGAGCAACGCAAATTACTCCTCGGTTGACGCCAAAAACGAACGCCTTCTCGACGGCTAGCCGCATTTCGTGATCCGCCTTTCGATTGCGCTTCCGTCGCGGAAAAAGAATTGCCTTTATAGGCCGCCGCCGCCCGACCGGACCCACGATAGAAGACGTTCGTTACCGCTGGAGCAACGCAAATTACTCCTCGGTTGACGCCAAAAACGAACGCCTTCTCGACGGCTAGCCGCATTTCGTGATCCGCCTTTCGATTGCGCTTCCGTCGCGGAAAAAGAATTGCCTTTATAGGCCGCCGCCGCCGCCCGACCGGACCCACGATAGAAGACGTTCGTTACCGCTGGAGCAACGCAAATTACTCCTCGGTTGACGCCAAAAACGAACGCCTTCTCGACGGCTAGCCGCATTTCGTGATCCGCCTTTCGATTGCGCTTCCGTCGCGGAAAAAGAATTGCCTTTATAGGCCGCCGCCGCCGCCCGACCGGACCCACGATAGAAGACGTTCGTTACCGCTGGAGCAACGCAAATTACTCCTCGGTTGACGCCAAAAACGAACGCCTTCTCGACGGCTAGCCGCATTTCGTGATCCGCCTTTCGATTGCGCTTCCGTCGCGGAAAAAGAATTGCCTTTATAGGCCGCCGCCGCCGCCCGACCGGACCCACGATAGAAGACGTTCGTTACCGCTGGAGCAACGCAAATTACTCCTCGGTTGACGCCAAAAACGAACGCCTTCTCGACGGCTAGCCGCATTTCGTGATCCGCCTTTCGATTGCGCTTCCGTCGCGGAAAAAGAATTGCCTTTATAGGCCGCCGCCGCCGCCCGACCGGACCCACGATAGAAGACGTTCGTTACCGCTGGAGCAACGCAAATTACTCCTCGGTTGACGCCAAAAACGAACGCCTTCTCGACGGCTAGCCGCATTTCGTGATCCGCCTTTCGATTGCGCTTCCGTCGCGGAAAAAGAATTGCCTTTATAGGCCGCCGCCGCCGCCCGACCGGACCCACGATAGAAGACGTTCGTTACCGCTGGAGCAACGCAAATTACTCCTCGGTTGACGCCAAAAACGAACGCCTTCCGGTTCGGGCGACGTAAAAGTCTGTAGCCTTTTCGCCGATCCTCGACGATTATCCGCCTTCCGAACAACCGCCTTTCCGCCGTCACAGCAGTAGGTACTCGTCCGTCGTAATAGCCGTCATTTTAATGCAGGAGAAACGCCTAAATGCACTGCGATTGACGACGATCTACGACGCGCTTACTCTTCCTTGCTGCGACGAAGGTTTCGTTCGGCTTTTCGTCGTGGACCCGGTCAGGTCATGCCGCTGATCTCGCGTTGCGTCGTTACCGCTGGAGCAACGCAAATTACTCCTCGTTTAACGCCAACATCGAACGCGCTTCGGTTCTCGGTCGTCGTTGTTTTGTTTCGTGCGGAAGATACCTGGGTGATCCTGCCAGTAGTCATATGCTTGTCTCAAAGCTTAAGCCATGCAAGTGGAAGTTCATGCCGTAAACGAAAATGGTGAAACCGCGAATGGCTCAGGAACCGGATCTAATCCTCGGGACCGTATTCCTCACCGCGAGGAGAGGATAACTGTGGCAATTCTAGAGCTAATACATGCAATTGAGATCGGAGAGGGAGCGATCCGTCTGCTTGATTCCGATAACGAACGAGACATTCGTATCCGAAAGAACGTTTGTCTGGAAACTGGTGAGTCAGTGAGTCGAAAAAAAAATATCTCGGTGGTAGTAGCAAATATTCGAACGAGACATTCGTATGCGAAAGAACGTTTGTCGGTGGTAGTAGCAAATATTCGAACGAGACATTCGTATGCGAAAGAACGTTTGTCTGGAAGTGGCGATCCATGCCCGGTGGATAGTTGGTTCCGGGTTTTACTATGATTGTTGCAAAACAGAAACTTAAAGGGATTGACAGAATTTGCGATTCCGGAGAGGGGGCGATCCGTCTGCTTGATTCCGATAACGAACGAGACATTCGTATCCGAAAGAACGTTTGTCTGGAAACTGGTGAGTCAGTGAGTCGAAAAAAAAAATATCTCGGTGGTAGTAGCAAATATTCGAACGAGACATTCGTATGCGAAAGAACGTTTGTCGGTGGTAGTAGCAAATATTCGAACGAGACATTCGTATGCGAAAGAACGTTTGTCTGGAAGTGGCGATCCATGCTCGGTGGATAGTTGGTTCCGGGTTTTACTATGATTGTTGCAAAACAGAAACTTAAAGGGATTGACAGAATTTGCGATTCCGGAGAGAGGGCGATCCGTCTGCTTGATTCCGATAACGAACGAGACATTCGTATCCGAAAGAACGTTTGTCTGGAAACTGGTGAGTCAGTGAGTCGAAAAAAAAATATCTCGGTGGTAGTAGCAAATATTCGTATGCGAAAGAAAAGATCTCGGTGGTAGTAGCAAATATTCGAACGAGACATTCGTAGGCGAAAGAAAAATATCTCGGTGGTAGTAGCAAATATTCGAACGAGACATTCGTATGCGAAAGAACGTTTGTCGGTGGTAGTAGCAAATATTCGAACGAGACATTCGTATGCGAAAGAACGTTTGTCTGGAAGTGGCGATCCATGCTCGGTGGATAGTTGGTTCCGGGTTTTACTATGATTGTTGCAAAACAGAAACTTAAAGGGATTGACAGAATTTGCGATTCCGGAGAGAGGGCGATCCGTCTGCTTGATTCCGATAACGAACGAGACATTCGTATCCGAAAGAACGTTTGTCTGGAAACTGGTGAGTCAGTGAGTCGAAAAAAAAATATCTCGGTGGTAGTAGCAAATATTCGTATGCGAAAGAAAAGATCTCGGTGGTAGTAGCAAATATTCGAACGAGACATTCGTAGGCGAAAGAAAAATATCTCGGTGGTAGTAGCAAATATTCGAACGAGACATTCGTATTCGAAAGAACGTTTGTCTGGAAGTTGCGATCCATGCCCTGTGGATAGTTGGTTCCGGGTTTTACTATGATTGTTGCAAAACAGAAACTTAAAGGGATTGACAGAATTTGCGATTCCGGAGAGGGGGCAATCCGTCTGCTTGATTCCGATAACGAACGAGACATTCGTATCCGAAAGAACGTTTGTCTGGAAACTGGTGAGTCAGTGAGTCGAAAAAAAAAATATCTCGGTGGTAGTAGCAAATATTCGAACGAGACATTCGTATGCGAAAGAACGTGTGTCGGTGGTAGTAGCAAATATTCGAACGAGACATTCGTATGCGAAAGAACGTTTGTCTGGAAGTGGCGATCCATGCTCGGTGGATAGTTGGTTCCGGGTTTTACTATGATTGTTGCAAAACAAAAACTTAAAGGGATTGACAGAATTTGCGATTCCGGAGAGAGGGCGATCCGTCTGCTTGATTCCGATAACGAACGAGACATTCGTATCCGAAAGAACGTTTGTCTGGAAACTGGTGAGTCAGTGAGTCGAAAAAAAAATATCTCGGTGGTAGTAGCAAATATTCGAACGAGACATTCGTATGCGAAAGAACGTTTGTCGGTGGTAGTAGCAAATATTCGAACGAGACATTCGTATGCGAAAGAACGTTTGTCTGGAAGTGGCGATCCATGCCCGGTGGATAGTTGGTTCCGGGTTTTACTATGATTGTTGCAAAACAGAAACTTAAAGGGATTGACAGAATTTGCGATTACGGAGAGGGGGCGATCCGTCTGCTTGATTCCGATAACGAACGAGACATTCGTATCCGAAAGAACGTTTGTCTGGAAACTGGTGAGTCAGTGAGTCGAAAAAAAAATATCTCGGTGGTAGTGGCAAATATTCGAACGAGACATTCGTATGCGAAAGAACGTTTGTCGGTGGTAGTAGCAAATATTCGAACGAGACATTCGTATGCGAAAGAACGTTTGTCTGGAAGTGGCGATCCATGCCCGGTGGATAGTTGGTTCCGGGTTTTACTATGATTGTTGCAAAACAGAAACTTAAAGGGATTGACAGAATTTGCGATTACGGAGAGGGGGCGATCCGTCTGCTTGATTCCGATAACGAACGAGACATTCGTATCCGAAAGAACGTTTGTCTGGAAACTGGTGAGTCAGTGAGTCGAAAAAAAAAATATCTCGGTGGTAGTAGCAAATATTCGAACGAGACATTCGTATGCGAAAGAACGTTTGTCGGTGGTAGTAGCAAATATTCGAACGAGACATTCGTATGCGAAAGAACGTTTGTCGGTGGTAGTAGCAAATATTCGAACGAGACATTCGTATGCGAAAGAACGTTTGTCTGGAAGTGGCGATCCATGCTCGGTGGATAGTTGGTTCCGGGTTTTACTATGATTGTTGCAAAACAAAAACTTAAAGGGATTGACAGAATTTGCGATTCCGGAGAGAGGGCGATCCGTCTGCTTGATTCCGATAACGAACGAGACATTCGTATCCGAAAGAACGTTTGTCTGGAAACTGGTGAGTCAGTGAGTCGAAAAAAAAATATCTCGGTGGTAGTAGCAAATATTCGAACGAGACATTCGTATGCGAAAGAACGTTTGTCGGTGGTAGTAGCAAATATTCGAACGAGACATTCGTATGCGAAAGAACGTTTGTCTGGAAGTGGCGATCCATGCCCGGTGGATAGTTGGTTCCGGGTTTTACTATGATTGTTGCAAAACAGAAACTTAAAGGGATTGACAGAATTTGCGATTACGGAGAGGGGGCGATCCGTCTGCTTGATTCCGATAACGAACGAGACATTCGTATCCGAAAGAACGTTTGTCTGGAAACTGGTGAGTCAGTGAGTCGAAAAAAAAATATCTCGGTGGTAGTGGCAAATATTCGAACGAGACATTCGTATGCGAAAGAACGTTTGTCGGTGGTAGTAGCAAATATTCGAACGAGACATTCGTATGCGAAAGAACGTTTGTCTGGAAGTGGCGATCCATGCCCGGTGGATAGTTGGTTCCGGGTTTTACTATGATTGTTGCAAAACAGAAACTTAAAGGGATTGACAGAATTTGCGATTACGGAGAGGGGGCGATCCGTCTGCTTGATTCCGATAACGAACGAGACATTCGTATCCGAAAGAACGTTTGTCTGGAAACTGGTGAGTCAGTGAGTCGAAAAAAAAAATATCTCGGTGGTAGTAGCAAATATTCG
This sequence comes from Eledone cirrhosa, assembly GCA_964016885.1. NCBI lineage: Eukaryota > Metazoa > Mollusca > Cephalopoda > Octopoda > Eledonidae > Eledone > Eledone cirrhosa. The sequence goes on from CAXHJY010001177.1 coordinate 23,182, forward strand.
AACGAGACATTCGTATGCGAAAGAACGTTTGTCGGTGGTAGTAGCAAATATTCGAACGAGACATTCGTATGCGAAAGAACGTTTGTCGGTGGTAGTAGCAAATATTCGAACGAGACATTCGTATGCGAAAGAACGTTTGTCTGGAAGTGGCGATCCATGCTCGGTGGATAGTTGGTTCCGGGTTTTACTATGATTGTTGCAAAACAGAAACTTAAAGGGATTGACAGAATTTGCGATTCCGGAGAGGGGGCGATCCGTCTGCTTGATTCCGATAACGAACGAGACATTCGTATCCGAAAGAACGTTTGTCTGGAAACTGGTGAGTCAGTGAGTCGAAAAAAAAAATATCTCGGTGGTAGTAGCAAATATTCGAACGAGACATTCGTATGCGAAAGAACGTTTGTCGGTGGTAGTAGCAAATATTCGAACGAGACATTCGTATGCGAAAGAACGTTTGTCTGGAAGTGGCGATCCATGCCCGGTGGATAGTTGGTTCCGGGTTTTACTATGATTGTTGCAAAACAGAAACTTAAAGGGATTGACAGAATTTGCGATTACGGAGAGGGGGCGATCCGTCTGCTTGATTCCGATAACGAACGAGACATTCGTATCCGAAAGAACGTTTGTCTGGAAACTGGTGAGTCAGTGAGTCGAAAAAAAAAATATCTCGGTGGTAGTAGCAAATATTCGAACGAGACATTCGTATGCGAAAGAACGTTTGTCGGTGGTAGTAGCAAATATTCGAACGAGACATTCGTATGCGAAAGAACGTTTGTCGGTGGTAGTAGCAAATATTCGAACGAGACATTCGTATGCGAAAGAACGTTTGTCTGGAAGTGGCGATCCATGCTCGGTGGATAGTTGGTTCCGGGTTTTACTATGATTGTTGCAAAACAGAAACTTAAAGGGATTGACAGAATTTGCGATTCCGGAGAGGGGGCGATCCGTCTGCTTGATTCCGATAACGAACGAGACATTCGTATCCGAAAGAACGTTTGTCTGGAAACTGGTGAGTCAGTGAGTCGAAAAAAAAAATATCTCGGTGGTAGTAGCAAATATTCGAACGAGACATTCGTATGCGAAAGAACGTTTGTCGGTGGTAGTAGCAAATATTCGAACGAGACATTCGTATTCGAAAGAACGTTTGTCTGGAAGTTGCGATCCATGCCCGGTGGATAGTTGGTTCCGGGCTTTACTATGATTGTTGCAAAACAGAAACTTAAAGGGATTGACAGAATTTGCGATTCCGGAGAGGGGGCGATCCGTCTGCTTGATTTCGATAACGAACGAGACATTCGTATCCGAAAGAACGTTTGTCTGGAAACTGGTGAGTCAGTGAGTCGAAAAAAAAAATATCTCGGTGGTAGTAGCAAATATTCGAACGAGACATTCGTATGCGAAAGAACGTTTGTCGGTGGTAGTAGCAAATATTCGAACGAGACATTCGTATGCGAAAGAACGTTTGTCGGTGGTAGTAGCAAATATTCGAACGAGACATTCGTATGCGAAAGAACGTTTGTCTGGAAGTGGCGATCCATGCCCGGTGGATAGTTGGTTCCGGGTTTTACTATGATTGTTGCAAAACAGAAACTTAAAGGGATTGACAGAATTTGCGATTCCAGAGAGAGGGCGATCCGTCTGCTTGATTCCGATAACGAACGAGACATTCGTATCCGAAAGAACGTTTGTCGGTGGTAGTAGCAAATATTCGAACGAGACATTCGTATGCGAAAGAACGTTTGTCGGTGGTAGTAGCAAATATTCGAACGAGACATTCGTATGCGAAAGAACGTTTGTCTGGAAGTGGCGATCCATGCCCGGTGGATAGTTGGTTCCGGGTTTTACTATGATTGTTGCAAAACAGAAACTTAAAGGGATTGACAGAATTTGCGATTCCGGAGAGAGGGCGATCCGTCTGCTTGATTCCGATAACGAACGAGACATTCGTATCCGAAAGAACGTTTGTCTGGAAACTGGTGCAGTCAGTGAGTCGAAAAAAAAATATCTCGGTGGTAGTAGCAAATATTCGAACGAGACATTCGTATGCGAAAGAACGTTTGTCGGTGGTAGTAGCAAATATTCGAACGAGACATTCGTATGCGAAAGAACGTTTGTCTGGAAGTGGCGATCCATGCTCGGTGGATAGTTGGTTCCGGGTTTTACTATGATTGTTGCAAAACAGAAACTTAAAGGGATTGACAGAATTTGCGATTCCGGAGAGAGGGCGATCCGTCTGCTTGATTCCGATAACGAACGAGACATTCGTATCCGAAAGAACGTTTGTCTGGAAACTGGTGAGTCAGTGAGTCGAAAAAAAAATATCTCGGTGGTAGTAGCAAATATTCGAACGAGACATTCGTATGCGAAAGAACGTTTGTCGGTGGTAGTAGCAAATATTCGAACGAGACATTCGTATGCGAAAGAACGTTTGTCTGGAAGTGGCGATCCATGCTCGGTGGATAGTTGGTTCCGGGTTTTACTATGATTGTTGCAAAACAGAAACTTAAAGGGATTGACAGAATTTGCGATTCCGGAGAGGGGGCGATCCGTCTGCTTGATTCCGATAACGAACGAGACATTCGTATCCGAAAGAACGTTTGTCTGGAAACTGGTGAGTCAGTGAGTCGAAAAAAAAATATCTCGGTGGTAGTAGCAAATATTCGAACGAGACATTCGTATGCGAAAGAACGTTTGTCGGTGGTAGTAGCAAATATTCGAACGAGACATTCGTATGCGAAAGAACGTTTGTCTGGAAGTGGCGATCCATGCCCGGTGGATAGTTGGTTCCGGGTTTTACTATGATTGTTGCAAAACAGAAACTTAAAGGGATTGACAGAATTTGCGATTACGGAGAGGGGGCGATCCGTCTGCTTGATTCCGATAACGAACGAGACATTCGTATCCGAAAGAACGTTTGTCTGGAAACTGGTGAGTCAGTGAGTCGAAAAAAAAATATCTCGGTGGTAGTGGCAAATATTCGAACGAGACATTCGTATGCGAAAGAACGTTTGTCGGTGGTAGTAGCAAATATTCGAACGAGACATTCGTATGCGAAAGAACGTTTGTCGGTGGTAGTAGCAAATATTCGAACGAGACATTCGTATGCGAAAGAACGTTTGTCTGGAAGTGGCGATCCATGCCCGGTGGATAGTTGGTTCCGGGTTTTACTATGATTGTTGCAAAACAGAAACTTAAAGGGATTGACAGAATTTGCGATTCCGGAGAGAGGGCGATCCGTCTGCTTGATTCCGATAACGAACGAGACATTCGTATCCGAGAGAACGTTTGTCTGGAAACTGGTGAGTCAGTGAGTCGAAAAAAAAATATCTCGGTGGTAGTAGCAAATATTCGAACGAGACATTCGTATGCGAAAGAAAAATATCTCGGTGGTAGTAGCAAATATTCGAACGAGACATTCGTATGCGAAAGAACGTTTGTCTGGAAGTGGCGATCCATGCCCGGTGGATAGTTGGTTCCGGGTTTTACTATGATTGTTGCAAAACAGAAACTTAAAGGGATTGACAGAATTTGCCATTCCGGAGAGGGGGCGATCCGTCTGCTTGATTCCGATAACGAACGAGACATTCGTATCCGAAAGAACGTTTGTCTGGAAACTGGTGAGTCAGTGAGTCGAAAAAAAAATATCTCGGTGGTAGTAGCAAATATTCGAACGAGACATTCGTATGCGAAAGAACGTTTGTCTGGAAGTGGCGATCCATGCTCGGTGGATAGTTGGTTCCGGGTTTTACTATGATTGTTGCAAAACAGAAACTTAAAGGGATTGACAGAATTTGCGATTCCGGAGAGGGGGCGATCCGTCTGCTTGATTCCGATAACGAACGAGACATTCGTATCCGAAAGAACGTTTGTCTGGAAACTGGTGAGTCAGTGAGTCGAAAAAAAAATATCTCGGTGGTAGTAGCAAATATTCGTATGCGAAAGAAAAGATCTCGGTGGTAGTAGCAAATATTCGAACGAGACATTCGTATGCGAAAGAAAAATATCTCGGTGGTAGTAGCAAATATTCGAACGAGACATTCGTATTCGAAAGAACGTTTGTCTGGAAGTTGCGATCCATGCCCGGTGGATAGTTGGTTCCGGGCTTTACTATGATTGTTGCAAAACAGAAACTTAAAGGAATTGACAGAATTTTCGAATCGACATCAACTCGGCTACGGCTATCCCGTCGAGTACGAGAGTATCGCGGGATCAGAGCAACGGTTTGCTAGGCTGCCTCTGAGCGATAACGGCTGAACGCCTCCTCTAAGCCGGAACCCTAGCCGGACCCGAGTTGTTTTTCGACAAGCGTCTCGACCTTCTTAAGGCCCATGCCTTAGTTTGGCGATTGCCGTCCGTTCGCCGACGGCGGCAGCGTCAGCGGAAATGCCATTCTGTGACGACTACGACGATTCGTCGTCGTCGTCGTCCATTCGATTTCCTGAAAGAGATAGAGACTAAAGTGATCAAATTGTTCGGAGTTACGTGCTTAGTAGAGCAGCTACCACACTGCAATCTATTGAGAGTTTTCTGACGAACGATACAATCCGCCCACGTGGCGCCAGAAAGGGAGAAGAAAAGAAAAGTTAGACGCCGCCGATCGATCGGTTCGTTGTTTTACGTGTACACAGCTTGTGTGTGTGTCTGTATGTGATACAAGCCGCCTATCCGTCTTCCAAGTAAGTTTTGTGTGTAGACTGCGGAAAGAAATCCAATCCGCCGTCTAGGCGGTTCTGCCGCCGACCCATACTTTTGCGAGTCGCTCCCGGGAAAGACAGGCGGCAAGACGGCGTGTATACACGACGCCTTCCGTCTTCCGCCTCGAACCCGGGCAAACGTTCCTTTATTCGTCCACGCCTTCCCGCTTCGATCGCGAGAAAGTAATCAATCTGTTTTGTGTGTGTGTCTGTGTGTGATACAAATTTGTTTTCTTAATTTGATAACCATGAATTGTTTCAACACCGGCCCTTTTAAGGGCCACTTATATTTTCAATAATCAGTTTAAATGGGTTGCACCGTAGCCACTTGGTAATACACTGCAAATCTCCCGTCAATCTATGAAGGTTTTGTAGTAGATTAGATCAAAACACAATCAGCAAGACAGTAATGGAATGAATAATATAAACATTTGTTTATAATTAAAGCCTTAAGATGTCCCTCCCTCCCTCCCTTCCTCCCTTCCTTCCTTCCTTCCTTCCTTCCTTCCTTACGATATACACTTTAATAACATTGAAACTTATTTAATAAGTTTAAATTTTAAACACTTTTTATTCAGACGTACCGCGATAAGTAACTAGATATGTTCTAACGAATAATCCGCGATGTGGCGAGGATTACCGCGATAGGAAATTAGATACGTTCCAAAGAAATATCCGCGAAAAGTGAACCGCGATATAGCGGGTTCACCAGCCAGTGTATTACTGGTACTTTATTTTATCGACCCCCATAAGGATGAAAGGCAAAGTTAACTGTGCAATAACAAAGGGAGATAACCTCGTCTTTTTTTTTTTACGGAGTTATTTCCCTTTAAATTTTATCTATTACTTATGATGATACAATTTAATCAGTTCTTAGCTGTCGAGACACTGCATCCTTTAAAACCTCCATGGAACAAGCTACCTGCAACAGTTGTTAGCTGTCGAGACACTGCATCTTTTAAAACCTCCATGGAACAAACTACCTGCATCAGTTGTTAGGGTCTGAGTTCAAATCACGCCGAGGAGGTTAACTTTGCCTTTCATCCTTACGGGGTCGGTCGGAAAACGAACCATTCCCGGTTCGCTTTCGAAGCGGGTTTCCGAAAACAGCGCTTCTCTCGACCGGGCCCGTCGTCCGCTCGGCGGTGGTTTTCATCGTCCCAGGCACGGCTAACAGGCGGAGACGGGACAAACGCGCGTGTTCCTTTTTTTATCAGCCGCAGCGCCGTTCGTATATATGCTTAGGTTGTTTTTTTTTTAAATATCCTAAGTTAAGTTGGGGCTAAGTTAAGTTGGGGCTAAGTTAAGTTGAGGTTAAGTTGAGTTGGGGTTAAGTTAAGTGGGGGTTAAGTTAAGCTGGGGTTAAGTTAAGTTGAGGTTAAGTTAAGTTGGGGTTAAGTCAAGTTGGGGTTAAGTTAAGTTGGGGTTAAGTTAGGTTGGGGTTAAGTTAGGTTGGGGTTAAGTTAAGTTGGGGTTAAGTTAGGTTGCGGTTAAGTTACATTCGCCGCCGGACTTCAGCTTCCTCATTTAGCATGGGCAGTTTTTCTTGAAAATCACACCACACACAGCAAATGTGTGTCCGCACATGTACCAGTAATTACAGATCGATTCCGGTGAAAATTCACTGAAAACGGGCCATCCGGCCCTGTGCGTCGATCGTGGGCCGGCCGGATGTTGACGGATCGATGTGTAATTAGAAGTACATGTGCGGACACTCATTGGCTGTGCGTGGTATGCATTTCAGCAAGATATCTCCGTAACATCAAGAGTTATGGCTGTGGAGGCACACCTAGTCAAACGTAAACAAGGTCTGGAGCGTTTACGCTTCGCGATTTTGTTTACGTTTGACTAGGTGTGCCTCCACAGCCACAACTCTTGATGTTACGGAGATATCTTGCTGAAATGCATACCGCGCACAGCCAATGAGTGTCCGCACATGTACTTCTAATTACACATCGATCCGTCAACATCCGGCCGGCCCACGATCGACGCACAGGGCCGGATGGCCCGTTTTCAGTGAATTTTCACCGGAATCGATCTGTAATTACTGGTACATGTGCGGAGACACATTTGCTGTGTGTGGTGTGATTTTCAAGAAAAACTGCCCATGCTAAATGAGGAAGCTGAAGTCCGCCGGCGAATGGTGTGCTTCGAAGAAAACTAATTCGAAAATGACCGTTTGCAGGCGGAGTAACCTTTTCGATCGTGGGCCAGCCGCCCGTGGTGGGATCCATCTGTAATTACTGGTACATGTGCGGACATACATTTGCTGTGTGTGGTGTGATTTTCAAGAAGAACTGCCCATGCTAAATGAGGAAGCTGAAGTCCGCCGGCGAATGGTGTGCTTCGAAGAAAACTAATTCGAAAATGACCGTTTGCAGGCGGGGTAACCTTTTCGATCGTGGGCCAGCCGCCCGTGGTGGGATCCATCTGTAATTACTGGTACATGTGCGGACACACATTTGCTGTGTGTGGTGTGATTTTCGAGAAAGACTGCCCATGCTAAATGAGGAAGCTGAAGTCCGCCGGCGAATGGTGTGCTTCGAAGAAAACTAATTCGAAAATGACTATTTGCCGGCGGAATCACCTTTTCGGTCCTGGTCCGGCCGGATCTTGCCGGATCGATCGGAAATTTGTGGACCATGTTCGGAAGGCCATTGTGCATGTGTGGTGAAAAAAATTTGTGTCGAAATCTTCTCGGAAAATAACGGATCGCCGGCGGAGATTGCCATTTCGATCGTGGGCCGGCCGGATCTTGTCGGATCGATTCGGACATATGTGCATCGTGTTCGCAAGGCCCTTGTCTATGTGTGGTGTGATTTTCATAAAGAAATTCCGAAAAACCCAGTTTTAAATCTGATTTCGCCAAAGAATTTTGGCTATCAGATCGGGTTGAAAGGTATGGTTTCAGGTCGATCTGAAAGTCTAAAATGGAATTCACTCGGTTAGCTAACTATTGATATTTCGGAGATATCTTTCTGAAAATCACACCACACACTCCCAATGAGTGTCTGCACATGTACCAGTAATTACAGATGGATCCCACCACGGGCGGCCGGCCCACGATCGAAAAGGTTACTCCGAAGCACACCATTCGCCGGCGGAATTCATTTAGCATGGGCAGTTTTTCTCGAAAATCACACCACACACAGCCAATGAGTGTCCGCACATGTACCAGTAATTACAGATGGATCCCACCACGGGCGGCTGGCCCACGATCGAAAAGGTTACTCCGCCTGCAAACGGTCATTTTCGAATTCGTTTTCTTCGAAGCACACGATTCGCCGGCGGACTTCAGCTGCCTCATTTAGCATGGGCAGTTTTTCTCGAAAATCACACCACACACAGCAAATGTGTGTCCGCACATGTACCAGTAATTACAGATCGATTCCGGTGAAAATTCACTGAAAACGGGCCATTCGGCCCTGTGCGTCGATCGTGGGCCGGCCGGATGTTGACGGATCGATGTGTAATTAGAAGTACATGTGCGGACACTCATTGGCTGTGCGTGGTATGCATTTCAGCAAGATATCTCCGTAACATCAAGAGTTATGGCTGTGGAGGCACACCTAGTCAAACGTAAACAAGCTCTGGAGCGTATACGCTTCGCGATTTTGTTTACGTTTGACTAGGTGTGCCTCCACAGCCACAACTCTTGATGTTACGGAGATATCTTGCTGAAATGCATACCACGCACAGCCAATGAGTGTCCGCACATGTACTTCTAATTACACATCGATCCGTCAACATCCGGCCGGCCCACGATCGACGCACAGGGCCGGATGGCCCGTTTGCAGTGAATTTTCACCGGAATCGATCTGTAATTACTGGTACATGTGCGGACACACATTTGCTGTGTGTGGTGTGATTTTCACGAAAAACTGCCCATGCTAAATGAGGAAGCTGAAGTCCGCCGGCGAATGGTGTGCTTCGAAGAAAACTAATTCGAAAATGACCGTTTGCAGGCGGAGTAACCTTTTCGATCGTGGGCCAGCCGCCCGTGGTGGGATACACCTGTAATTACTGGTACATGTGCGGACACACATTTGCTGTGTGTGGTGTGATTTTCGAGAAAGACTGCCCATGCTAAATGAGGAAGCTGAAGTCCGCCGGCGAATGGTGTGCTTCGAAGAAAACTAATTCGAAAATGACTATTTGCCGGCGGAATCACCTTTTCGGTCCTGGTCCGGCCGGATCTTGCCGGATCGATCGGAAATTTGTGGACCATGTTCGGAAGGCCATTGTGCATGTGTGGTGAAAAAAATTTGTGTCGAAATCTTCTCGGAAAATAACGGATCGCCGGCGGAGATTGCCATTTCGATCGTGGGCCGGCCGGATCTTGTCGGATCGATTCGGACATATGTGCATCGTGTTCGCAAGGCCCTTGTCTATGTGTGGTGTGATTTTCATAAAGAAATTCCGAAAAACCCAGTTTTAAATCTGATTTCGCCAAAGAATTTTGGCTATCAGATCGGGTTGAAAGGTATGGTTTCAGGTCGATCTGAAAGTCTAAAATGGGATTCACTCGGTTAGCTAACTTTTGATATATCGGAGATATCTTTCTGAAAATCACACCACACACTCCCAATGAGTGTCTGCACATGTACCAGTAATTACAGATGGATCCCACCACGGGCGGCCGGCCCACGATCGAAAAGGTTACTCCGAAGCACACCATTCGCCGGCGGAATTCATTTAGCATGGGCAGTTTTTCTCGAAAATCACACCACACACAGCCAATGAGTGTCCGCACATGTACCAGTAATTACAGATGGATCCCACCACGGGCGGCTGGCCCACGATCGAAAAGGTTACTCCGCCTGCAAACGGTCATTTTCGAATTCGTTTTCTTCGAAGCACACGATTCGCCGGCGGACTTCAGCTGCCTCATTTAGCATGGGCAGTTTTTCTCGAAAATCACACCACACACAGCAAATTTGTGTCCGCACATGTACCAGTAATTACAGATCGATTCCGGTGAAAATTCACTGAAAACGGGCCATTCGGCCCTGTGCGTCGATCGTGGGCCGGCCGGATGTTGACGGATCGATGTGTAATTAGAAGTACATGTGCGGACACTCATTGGCTGTGCGTGGTATGCATTTCAGCAAGATATCTCCGTAACATCAAGAGTTATGGCTGTGGAGGCACACCTAGTCAAACGTAAACAAGCTCTGGAGCGTATACGCTTCGCGATTTTGTTTACGTTTGACTAGGTGTGCCTCCACAGCCACAACTCTTGATGTTACGGAGATATCTTGCTGAAATGCATACCACGCACAGCCAATGAGTGTCCGCACATGTACTTCTAATTACACATCGATCCGTCAACATCCGGCCGGCCCACGATCGACGCACAGGGCCGGATGGCCCGTTTGCAGTGAATTTTCACCGGAATCGATCTGTAATTACTGGTACATGTGCGGACACACATTTGCTGTGTGTGGTGTGATTTTCACGAAAAACTGCCCATGCTAAATGAGGAAGCTGAAGTCCGCCGGCGAATGGTGTGCTTCGAAGAAAACTAATTCGAAAATGACCGTTTGCAGGCGGAGTAACCTTTTCGATCGTGGGCCAGCCGCCCGTGGTGGGATACATCTGTAATTACTGGTACATGTGCGGACACACATTTGCTGTGTGTGGTGTGATTTTCGAGAAAGACTGCCCATGCTAAATGAGGAAGCTGAAGTCCGCCGGCGAATGGTGTGCTTCGAAGAAAACTAATTCGAAAATGACTATTTGCCGGCGGAATCACCTTTTCGGTCCTGGTCCGGCCGGATCTTGCCGGATCGATCGGAAATTTGTGGACCATGTTCGGAAGGCCATTGTGCATGTGTGGTGAAAAAAATTTGTGTCGAAATCTTCTCGGAAAATAACGGATCGCCGGCGGAGATTGCCATTTCGATCGTGGGCCGGCCGGATCTTGTCGGATCGATTCGGACATATGTGCATCGTGTTCGCAAGGCCCTTGTCTATGTGTGGTGTGATTTTCATAAAGAAATTCCGAAAAACCCAGTTTTAAATCTGATTTCGCCAAAGAATTTTGGCTATCAGATCGGGTTGAAAGGTATGGTTTCAGGTCGATCTGAAAGTCTAAAATGGGATTCACTCGGTTAGCTAACTTTTGATATATCGGAGATATCTTTCTGAAAATCACACCACACACTCCCAATGAGTGTCTGCACATGTACCAGTAATTACAGATGGATCCCACCACGGGCGGCCGGCCCACGATCGAAAAGGTTACTCCGAAGCACACCATTCGCCGGCGGAATTCATTTAGCATGGGCAGTTTTTCTCGAAAATCACACCACACACAGCCAATGAGTGTCCGCACATGTACCAGTAATTACAGATGGATCCCACCACGGGCGGCTGGCCCACGATCGAAAAGGTTACTCCGCCTGCAAACGGTCATTTTCGAATTCGTTTTCTTCGAAGCACACGATTCGCCGGCGGACTTCAGCTGCCTCATTTAGCATGGGCAGTTTTTCTCGAAAATCACACCACACACAGCAAATTTGTGTCCGCACATGTACCAGTAATTACAGATCGATTCCGGTGAAAATTCACTGAAAACGGGCCATTCGGCCCTGTGCGTCGATCGTGGGCCGGCCGGATGTTGACGGATCGATGTGTAATTAGAAGTACATGTGCGGACACTCATTGGCTGTGCGTGGTATGCATTTCAGCAAGATATCTCCGTAACATCAAGAGTTATGGCTGTGGAGGCACACCTAGTCAAACGTAAACAAGCTCTGGAGCGTATACGCTTCGCGATTTTGTTTACGTTTGACTAGGTGTGCCTCCACAGCCACAACTCTTGATGTTACGGAGATATCTTGCTGAAATGCATACCACGCACAGCCAATGAGTGTCCGCACATGTACTTCTAATTACACATCGATCCGTCAACATCCGGCCGGCCCACGATCGACGCACAGGGCCGGATGGCCCGTTTGCAGTGAATTTTCACCGGAATCGATCTGTAATTACTGGTACATGTGCGGACACACATTTGCTGTGTGTGGTGTGATTTTCACGAAAAACTGCCCATGCTAAATGAGGAAGCTGAAGTCCGCCGGCGAATGGTGTGCTTCGAAGAAAACTAATTCGAAAATGACCGTTTGCAGGCGGAGTAACCTTTTCGATCGTGGGCCAGCCGCCCGTGGTGGGATACATCTGTAATTACTGGTACATGTGCGGACACACATTTGCTGTGTGTGGTGTGATTTTCGAGAAAGACTGCCCATGCTAAATGAGGAAGCTGAAGTCCGCCGGCGAATGGTGTGCTTCGAAGAAAACTAATTCGAAAATGACTATTTGCCGGCGGAATCACCTTTTCGGTCCTGGTCCGGCCGGATCTTGCCGGATCGATCGGAAATTTGTGGACCATGTTCGGAAGGCCATTGTGCATGTGTGGTGAAAAAAATTTGTGTCGAAATCTTCTCGGAAAATAACGGATCGCCGGCGGAGATTGCCATTTCGATCGTGGGCCGGCCGGATCTTGTCGGATCGATTCGGACATATGTGCATCGTGTTCGCAAGGCCCTTGTCTATGTGTGGTGTGATTTTCATAAAGAAATTCCGAAAAACCCAGTTTTAAATCTGATTTCGCCAAAGAATTTTGGCTATCAGATCGGGTTGAAAGGTATGGTTTCAGGTCGATCTGAAAGTCTAAAATGGAATTCACACATTTTTAGTTATACTTTGAAGCACATTTTTTTTGTTACTATTATATTAAAAGTTATCTGGTTACGTTATTTGACTGGTATTTCTAGCATTTTACAAGGACCACGTGTGTGTTTTATTTAAGGAAGATCTAGTTGTTATTTCTGATATTTTCTTCATCAAGTTAGTTGCTATTTCCTGCATCCTCTTGAAGACAAGAAATAATAATGAATTAGCTGCTGTTTCTAGTAGGTTCTATGGTAGTGATGAGCGTGGGAGGGAGGTTTGACTGCTATTTTTAGCAGGTTCTAAGGCATTGAGGTTTATGTTTTACGAGAGATTTGGCTGTTATTTCTAACATGTTATAATGGAGAGAGAGAGAGAGTATAAGATATACAGAGAGAGGGAGTATAAGATATAGAGAGAGGGGAAACGGCCGATGTTTACGTTGAGAAAACCTAATAAAATGTTATAAATGGGTTTATAAAGAATAGAATGAGATAAACAAGACAAAGTTAGATAAAATAAATCAGCTGTAAGGATATTATACGATATATTTATAATATTTTAATATATTTTTCCTGGTCGTCTGCTGCCATTGATAGAGAGAGGAGTGGTGGGAGGTAGCCATAACAACCGTGGTAGCAGCACTGAGGTTTGTTTTTAAAGAAGTGAATACAAGAAAAACAAGCAACTAAGAATATTAATCTCTTAAACCCTTCAAGATGTGTATGACAAGAAAGAAGACGTTTTAGAGTCGTATGACATAGATGATAACTGGAAATTCTTACGTGACAACTTACTGCAGGCTACTGAAGAAACTTGTGGCTGGAGCAGAGCTCCGACCAGACAGAGAGTGACCTGGTGGTGGGACAACACGGTAGATAAGGCCATTAGAGACAAAAGACTAGCATGGAACACTTGAAAAAATGGTGGGAGTAGAGACCGATACACAGCTGCTAAGAGAGAAGCTAGACGTCAGATGTACTTAGCACGCACGGAGGCTGAGAGTAGGAGGTTTGCCAATGTTCTGTGATGGGAAGATCAGAGGCGTGCGGTGTTCCACATTGCAAGGCATGGTGTCAGTGTAAATCAGGATGTTGTTGGAGATAAGTGTATCCGGAATGATGCCAGTGTACTTGGTGTCACGAATGATCAAAAAAAGGAGGCCTGGAAATATCATTATGAGAGGCTGATGAATTGTGGAGAATGAATGGGAGAGAGGGAAACTATCCCCAGTAGACTCAACAGAGGGACCAGCTATTGAGATTGGGAAATATAGGGTACAAGAGGCAATTAAGGAAATGAAGAATGGCAAGGCTACATTTAACCCTTTAGCATTTAAACCAGCCATACCTAGCCAGAATACTCTCACATCTTTCTGTTCAAACCAGCCATAACTGGCCACTCATACTGACGTTAAGGTATTGTTCTCAATATAAATAATATCAAAATCTCATAGATTCGATATTATATGAGATAATTATGTAAGATAAAGCCTTTACCACAAAAATACAATAGTATATATAGAGTAATAAAAATGCTAAAGGGTAAAAGTAGCTTATGATTTTGTGAGCTCTTGCTACTTATTGCTCTTGTGCATCAAGAACATACACAGCTTACATTTTGTTGCTAATCTCACTGAGATCCAACTACATCTCTTGTTTATCCATAGTTTGGAATTTCTACCTACTCCTTTCCTTTAGAATGATCAAGGCCATTTTCTTGTGGGGATCTAGGCCCTGTTTTCCTTTCTATTTTGCCAAGTTATCTTACATCACTTTCATTCTAGACCATGCTTCCAGGTTTGGAATTTCTCCTCTAATTTTACCACAGATTAAGTGACAAGGGTTCAATCATGTGCATACAGGAGTTCCCATGGACAGCCAGTAATATGTAATAGCCTGCAGGATGATAATAAACAGAAGAGGGTTAATTACAGAGCCCTGATAGAGGGTTAATAACAGAGCCCTGATAGACTTGTTCACTCAACTCCTCACTATAGCCATCATTACTTTTAACCTTACTGACTGCTCCTCCATACATGGCTTTTACTGCTCTCACAAGCCACTCATATACCCCTAGTTTTCTAAGTTATACACCAGATTAGGGAAGGGGGAAGTCTCACAGAAGCTCTCTCTGGGTCAACAAATGCCAAGTAGAGGGGCTTATTTTAGCTAGGTACTACTCTTGCAGTTGCCACACAAGGAAGAGGACATCAGTGGTACTTTTACCTGGCACAAATCCAAACTTCATCTCATCTAGGTTAACTTGGTCCCTAATCAGCTGTGTTATAAATCTAACACCTTCATGAAGTGGTCCATCTAATATCTCTATAGTTTTCTAGCTCTAGTACATCTCCTTTGCCCTTGTAGCAGTTGATGATGATGATACTACACCATTTATTTGGTATGACACCATTTTGTATTACATGCTGTACGATACCAGTGGTTAAGATGTGACCCACCATCCCAGATACTTTCAGTATCTCAGCAACTATCACCAATGGACAAGATACTTTCTCTGTCTTCATATCCTTAATTACCTTACTTCATATCCTTAATTACCTTACTGCTTACTTGTATGGCTGGACCCTCTGTTGGGCCCACTTTCCGTAGACTATCTTCCTCCCATGCATTCTCCTCATTCAGTAATCTTTCATAAAGGCATTTCCATGTTACAAAGGTTGGCTGAAAAGTTCATAGACTATCAATGATAGCATGATGCTAGAGCTGTGAAATCTTGCCTGCATTAATTTCAACTCTTCTTATTAATAACTGCATTGTTTCCTTCCAGGGACTATGTTGAAAAATAAACCTCATTTGGTCATTCCATGAGTGTATCTTGGTCTGCCTATGAACTTTTCAGCTGACCCTATTCAGCATCAGTGAGCCCAAATGCCCCATTATCATCCTGGACACACTTTACCCCAACATCACAATTTGCCCTCACACACTGCCTCACAATCCTGAACATCTCATGTATTTCATCCTCACATCATAAAACCAACTGAAATTATATATTCTCTGCTTCCCTCCTTGCAAAGAATACTTCTTGCCTAGCTTCCTGTAGTGTACCCTCCAGCTGCCTCCATTCTGCCATTATTCCATGCCTGTCTCTTGGCCTTAACTGTCTCATCTACCCTAGTGTTTCACCACCAAGATACTCTCCTCTCTGAAGCCCTGCTCCAGCCACAGATCTAGTTTGACACCTTCAGCAAAGGTTCTTTAAGGAACTCCCACTGTTCCCCTATATTGTATGTTTCTATTTGTTCTTCCTTACTGTTGTAAAGATCAAACAAAATATCTCTAAATTTGGAACTGGCTGAGGGGTCCTTTAACTTCCATATCCTTCTCCTCCAAGTTGCCCTCAGTCTTCAAGTTCATCTAAGTCTATGAAATCACTAACTACTGGGTTATGTTGGGAGGTGCATTCTTCCCCAGGGGGTGGGGATTGTGTGTTTACAAATGTCAATATCTCATCTTCTGGTGAGGATAAAAATCTGACTGGCATGCTCCTCTGACCAATAGGTGTTGAAGTGGTTGTCGGGTAAACGTTAAGACCCTCTGATATACATATATATATATATATACTAGCAGTGGTACCCGGCGTTGCACGGGATAACGTATTTCGGAACGCGGGCCGCCATCTTCCACTTCAGCCGGTCGCCCTAAAGTGTTGGCTATTCAGTCTACTTGAGGCCAGTTGGTGA
>CAXHJY010001178.1:2500-10000 GCA_964016885.1 Eledone cirrhosa
ATCGATGCGAGACCTGGGCATAGACATGAGCGATGATGCATCTTTTTCTTCACACATCATGAAGGTGGCGACAGCATGTAGACGATTCGCTGGCTGGATCTTGAGGACTTTCCTTACCGGAGATCGAGACACCATGTTGACACTGTGGAGGACTTTTGTCCTAAGCCGCCTGGACTACTGCTCCCAGCTGTGGTCACCCCATAGTGTCAAACTAACCACAGAGCTTGAGGCAATCCAGCGAAGCTACACCAAGAGGATTGCCAAGATGAGGGAGACAAGCTACTGGGAGAGGCTGAAGGAACTGAACCTCTACTCCTTGGAGCGAGGACGGGAGAGATACGCAGTGATCTACATGTGGAAAATCCTAGAGGGACTAGCACCAAACTTTGGCATTGGGAGCTGGACCAACCGTCGAGCAGGACGTCACTGTGTGGTGCCAAGGGTCCCGTCTTCCACATCTAGAATAAGGAGCAGGTATTGCAATAGCCTGGGATTCAGGGGCCCTCAACTCTTCAACAGGCTGCCGAGGCATCTGCGAGACTTGCATGACGTGGAGGTGGATGTCTTTGGGAGACATCTCGACACCTTGTTATCCAGGATCCCGGATGAGCCCACAGCAAGACACAAGGGAAACCTAAGGGCAGCAGCAACAAACTCCCTCCTACACCAGTGGCCAACCTATACAGGCTGGAGATAAAATGTGTAGCAACAAGGGCGGTGCCCCAGCATGGCCTCAGCCGGATGGCTGAAACAGGTAAAAGAGTAAAAGAGTATACATATACCTATATACATATATCTATATCTATATATATATCTATATCTATATATACATATATATCTACATATACATATATCTACATATACATATATCTATATATACATATATCTATATATATACATATATCTATATATATACATATATCTATATATATATATATACATATATCTATATATATATATACATATATCTATATATATATATACATATATCTATATATATATATACATATATCTATATATATATACATATATCTATATATATATACATATATCTATATATATATACATATATCTATATATATATACATATATCTATATATATATATACATATATCTATATATATATACATATATCTATATATATATATACATATATCTATATATATATATATACATATATCTATATATATATATATACATATATCTATATATATATATATACATATATCTATATATATATATATATACAAGCCATGTATAAAGAAACAGTCAGCAAGGTTAGAATTAACAACGAATATAGTGAAGAGTTTAGCGTAAAAGTTGGCGTCCATCAGGGCTCTGTTCTCAGCCCCCTACTATTTATTATTGCCCTTCAGGCTATAACAGAGGAGTTCAAGACAGGCTGCCCATGGGAACTCCTATACGCAGACGACCTGACACTCATAGCGGAATCAATGGCCGAGCTAGAGAAGAAATTCCAAACATGGAAGCACGGCCTAGAGTCAAAAGGACTTAAAATTAACCTGGCTAAGACCAAAGTTCTAGTTTGTAGGAAAGAAAACAAGGCGGCGGTCCCTTCTGGGAAATGGTCGTGCTCGGTGTGTAGGAAAGGCGTAGGTAGAAACTCCATTTTGTGTCCTAAATGCAAAGTATGGGTGCATAAAAGATGTAGTGGGATCACAGGTAAGCTAACTAAGAACATAGATTTTACATGTGGCCGGTGTTCTGGTGCAATAAGTAGCAGCAAGTGCCCACACAATACTAGCTCTTTCAATTGCGCAGAGGGTTCTATAGAAATAGTGGACAGCTTCCGTTACCTGGGCGATAAAATCAGCAGTGGGGGAGGGTGCTCTGAAAGTACTGTAGCTAGAGTCAGAACTGGTTGGAAAAAGTTCAGAGAGCTTATACCACTATTAGCTGCTAAAGGGTTCTCCCTAAAAATGAAAGGCAGGTTGTACGATGCCTGCATACGAACAGCAATGTTGCATGGCAGTGAGACCTGGGCATTGTGTGCAGAGGATATACGCAGACTAGAGAGGAACGAAGCTTGCATGCTCCGCTGGATGTGTAACAGTAATATACGTGAACGGCAAAGCATAAACGAACTAAGGAAAAAATTAGAGATAAGAGGGATCAGATGTTGTTTACTCGAGAGAAGGCTACGTTGGTATGGACACGCGATGCGCATGAAAGTCGATAGCTGTATAACAAAGTGCAGGGCAATAAAGATAGACGGTAGCCACGGAATAGGCAGACCTAGAAAAACCTGGGACGAGCTGATAAACTCCGACCTCACACACTTACACCTCTCCAAGACAATGTCACTGGACCGAGACCTTTGGCGGTACTCAGTAACAGAGAAGACCCGCCTTGCCAGTAGGCATCTCTAACAAAATACACCCCGTCCCACCACCACCACCCCCACCCTATCCACACCACCCCGTCCTATGTAAAGTTATGTTGGTGCCGCGCCATCCGGGCCGAAACAAATGAGATCGTGTAGGTGTCACGACAAAAAAACACACAGTCCACGCTGTAATGTGGCCGTGTAGGCAACACGGTAAAAACCTCCCAGACCCACACTGTAAATGTGGTTGGTGTTAGGAAGGGCATCCAACTGTAGAAAACCTGCCAGACAGTCCTATGCGAGCAAGACAATCACTCTTGCCTCAAGTGGGACTACCCCCGTCCAAACCCATGCAAGCGTGGAACACGGACGTTAAACGTTGATGATGATGATGATGATGATACATATATCTATATATATATACATATATCTATATATATATATATACATATATCTATATATATATACATATATCTATATATATATATACATATATCTATATATATATATACATATATCTATATATATATACATATATCTATATATATATACATATATCTATATATATATACATATATCTATATATATATACATATATCTATATATCTATATATATATATCTATATATATATACATATATCTATATATATATATATCTATATATATATACATATATCTATATATATCTATATATATCTACATATATCTATATATATCTACATATATCTATATATATATAAATATATCTATATATATATAAATATATCTATATATATATACATATATCTATATATATATACATATATCTATATAGATATACATATATCTATATATATATACATATATCTATATATATATACATATATCTATATACATATACATATATCTATATATATATACATATATCTATATATATATACATATACCTATATACATATACATATATCTATATACATATACATATATCTATATACATATACATATATCTATATACATATACATATATCTATATACATATACATATATCTATATACATATACATATGTCTATATACATATACATATATCTATATATATATACATATATCTATATATACATATATCTATATATACATATATCTATATATATATACATATATCTATATATATATACATATATCTATATATATATACATATATCTATATATATATACATATATCTATATATATATACATATATCTATATATATATACATATATACATATATCTATATATATATATACATATATCTATATATCTATATATATATACATATATACATATATCTATATATATATATACATATATCTATATATATATATATACATATATCTATATATATATATATATCTATATATATATATATATCTATATATATATATATACATATATCTATATATATATATACATAACTTTGAATAACTTTGAAATGTTTTGGCCAGTATTGGCCCAGGCCATGTCTAACTTAATAGCACCACCTGGCGAAGTCTTTCAATTCAGGATTTGGGCACCATGGCCCATTCGAGAAGAGAATTACTGTTTGCGGAGACATATCCGGGTGTGGGTGGTTTGTCCGGGATTACTTGGAGGAATTTGTCCAAAGACTTCTTGAATCTTGTGTGGTCAGTTTCTGTTTTGACGTGTCCTGGTGTGATGTTGAAGAGAGCAGGGCCGATTGAGGTGAAATAATTGTGCCGTATTGTTGTTATGAGTTGCGATTTAGATTTTTGAATGGGACGGATAGCACGGGGCCCAAGCCTTGGGTGTATCTTGAAGGCGATGCCAACATCATTTGGGCAGTGATGATGGAACATTTTCCACATCATGCAGATAATATAACGCTCACGGCGACGTTGGAGTGAGTAAAGTTTCAGGTTTTCCAATCGACCCCAGTAGTCAAGGTCTGACATGCCATCTATCTTTTTCGTGATTGCCCTTTGAGGAGCTTCAAGTTTCATGATACTTTGTTTCGTGTGGGGAGACCACAGTGGACAACAGTATTCAAGGTGTGGTCGGGCGAAAGTAGAGAAGAGAAGGATAATGGTGCGGGAATCTCTCGACTGGAAGGTTCTGAGGATCCAGGAACACATTCTGCGGGCCATGTCAACTTTGCTGCTTATATGCGTGGTCCAGCTTATGTTGCTGTCCACGGTTACTCCCAAGTCTCTGATGTTGTTAGATGCCACGAGAGTTTCCCCGGAGGGAAGGGAGTACGGGAGTTTCAGAGCATCCTCTTTTCCAAAGTGGATCAGTTCGAATTTGTCTTCGTTCAGTAACATGTTGTTCTTTTCTGCCCATTGGGTAACAGCCAGTAGGTCTGACTGAAGGCTTATCCGGTCATCCACGCCATTGATGACCTTTTGGAGCTTGGAATCATCAGCGAAAATTTTAATGTTGCTGTGTTTGATGATGTCAGTGATGTCATTAATATAGATGATGAAGAGAAGTGGGCCCAACACAGTGCCTTGTGGGACTCCACTACTGACTTTGGCTGGGCTTGATTTGACTCCCTCAACTACAACATGTTGGGTTCTGTTTGACAGGAAGCTCTTGATCCACTGCAGCAGCTTTCCAGTGACACCAATATTGGACAGCTTTCTCAGTAGAATGTTATGATCAACCCTGTCAAAGGCCTTGCTGAAATCAAGGTAGATAACATCAGTGTTGGAACCCTCTCCCAAGGCTCTCAAAATGTCATCAAAGTGATGCAGTAGTTGCGTCAGGCAATCCCTTCCATTACGGAATCCATGCTGGTTGGAGTTCAGCATATTGTTACTCTCAAGGAAGTGGGTCATTCGCGATCTCACCACTCGCTCAAATACCTTAATGATATGAGAGGTGAGTGAGATTGGACGGTAATTCACGGCAAGGGATTTGTTTCCCTTTTTGAAAACTGGGACAACAGACTGGGATAGAAGGTTTTCTGGCACATATCCAGCATCCAGTGAGTTCCGCCACAGATTGGCAAGAGGAGAAGCAAGTTGGTGTTGACACGCCTTCAAGACACAAGCAGGGAACCTATCGGGACCTACTGCTGAATTATGTTTGATTTCCTTTATTGCCGCCAAGACATCAGGGGCGCCAAACGTTATGTCCGATAAGGTGTAATGGGGAGTAACATCGCCGATACAGCCCAGATCGGCCATATCAGGATTGCTGAAAACAGAGCAGTATTGTTTCTGCAGTATCTCACCCATGGTTTTAGCATTGTCTTGAAGAGTGCCATTTTCATCAATTAGAGGGCCAACAGTAGAGCCAGTGATTTTGTGTTTTTTTGCAAATGAAAAGAACACTTTGGGATTGAGTTTGATCTTCTCAATGGTCCAGGCCTCTTCAGCTCTTCTCTGATTGTTGATGAGGGACATTATGTTGTTTTGGAGGTTATGTTTTTTAATCTCTAGTGATGAAATGGCAGTCAAGTTGATGTGTTGCTGCTGACAGTATTTCAGCTTGTTGATTTTTTTGTTCGTTCTCTTAATTTTTCTGATGAGTGTTTTTCTATTTCTAGGGATTCTGCTCTTAGATTTGTTTATAGTTCTTAATGGGGTGTGTTTAGCACATATGTTTGTAACAGTGTCCACAAAAGTCTGCCAGGACTTTTTGATGTTAGTGGGTGTATGAGTGTGCGTGAAGGACCAGTCGACATGTGCAAGATCATGACTGATCGCTTCCCAGTTTGCATTGTGGAAATCCATAGCGTCAAACGGATGGACAGGAGAAATGACATTGGGTTTGTATATTGGACGGTGGAATCTCAGATCACAGAGAACCATGTCATGATCAGAGAGTAGAGTTTTCTCCACTGCAATATTGTGGATATTGTCAGTGTGATTGCTGAAAATTAAGTCTAGGACGTTTTTGTGGCACCTCGTTGGTTCGAGCACTAGTTGGGATAGGAAGAAATCATCCATGAAGTCAAGAAGCGATTCCACAGCTTCCCTGTCAGAGGTTGAGGCAGAAGAACCTGGTGGCAGGGTGTTTGTGGACCAGTCAACTCCGGGGAGGTTGAAGTCCCCCATCATTAAGATGTTGTCAGGGTGACACTCTTGGATGAAACACTTTATGCTGTTGAGGCATTCCTTGAAGCATGGTACAGGCGTTTGGGATGGCCTATAGAGCCCAACTACTAATAGGTTGTTGGTTTGACTGAATACAGTGACTGCCTCACAGTATCCATTAGTGAATATGTTCATAGCCTCTGTTGAGAAAGAATTATGGACATAAATGGCAGTTCCGCCCTTTCTTCTGCCAGCGCGATCAGCACGGATGGCTTTGAAATTTTTCACTTTCACCTCGGCTTCCAAGTGGAGGTTACTGAGATGGGTTTCAGTGAGGACGAAGAAAGGGATGTGGTTTGGATGGACATCAATCCAGTCCTCCAGGAATTTGATCTTCCATTTTTGAGTATTGGTGGAAGGGCTGATGCCTTGGGCGTTAAGCAAAAATGTAGAGGCGAGAGTGGATGGTTTTAATTGTTTTGGTGTGTTGTTAATTTGTTTGTTTGTTAATGGCAGCAATGGGAGTTTGTGCAGTGGGGTGATAGTGGAGGGTGGTGCTGGGTGATAGCTCGAATGTTTTTTTCCAGTTCTTTTGCCAGATTCATTATGGCTAAAAAAGAGGAAGAAGTTTCCTGTTTAGAAGACTGTTGGTGACTGTGGTAGTGGTTATTTTTATGTAGGTTATGGTTTTTGTTTTTGCTTTTATTTTTAATTTTATTTTCATTTATCCGACGGGTCCCCGGGAGATGGGTAAAGGGACAATCCCGGTCTAAACACAATCTGTCTCGCAGGGAAAAACGGCAGATTTGTGGATTCCTTGTTTGAGTTATTGGTGGTTGTGTTGGTGTTAAATTAGAGTATGTATTATGGTGGTGGCTGTTTGTGGGGATAGATCGTTTTGTCCTAGGTAAATGGGTGAATTTGCAGCCACTATCCGTACATATTCTATAGCGTAGAGAGTAGCGGCAAATGATGGGGTTTCGAGTGGGTGGGTATGTGGGTGTGGGTGTTGTGAGAGGTGTAGATGATGGTTTGGGTAGGATTTGATGACCTTTGTGGACTGTGGGAGGGAGAGTTCTTGTTCTGGTATTAGAAGGTAAATTCCTTGACATAGCAGTAGACAAAAATGTTGTAGTA
>CAXHJY010001178.1:25000-32500 GCA_964016885.1 Eledone cirrhosa
CCAGGAGTTCACAATGGAAGGAGGTTGCAGTGGAGAAAAACCAAGAAAAATATGGGTAGGAGTCGTAAAAGTAGACTTCAAAATGTTGCAATACACACAGATGCCAAAGGAATGCAACAATTGGAGCAAAGCTGTGATGGAAAGACCCATCCAATCCATGCAGGAATGGAATAAATGGATATAAAGAGGATCTAATAGCTCTGAAAATTCAGCTAAAGGAATTAAAAGTTAAAAAAATATATTTTCCAATTAAAATCTATTTCCAGCGTTAAGGAATCAATTGTAAAAAGTGGGTGAAGTAGTTTCCTAGGGCAACAAACGTACTAATGAACTCATTCTATGAAATTTGATAAAAACTGAATGCCTGTGGCAGAGATTGACATCATGATCTCTAGATGAATAATCAAATATCTTAACTTGCTCAATCTTATTAGAAAAATGTATGATAAAAAAAAAAAAAATGAAAGTGGTGACAGATAGTGTAACAGTAGTTCTTTATACAATGTTAGAAAAATAGGGAACTGATAAAAATTGACATTTTCTTTAAAAGTCCTATCTATTCTAAAGAAGCTTTTATGAGAACTCTTCCTCGCTTAGCAACAATTGAATTACATAGAGTAAAAAACTACTGTTATTTAGTCCAAGGTCAATATAGATGAAGCCAACCTATGATCAAATGCATTCTAACTATGGACATCCTGTCTTATTTCTAAGTTTATAGGAGTATATCTTCTTGTCCATACGTCCTGACATTTTGAAGTTGTTTATATGCGTTGTACTTATTCTTTAATGGTAAACTTAATCCATTGCCCAGTTTAACACCACAGCCTGACCCTTGGGTGCCTTTAGTTCACTTCATTGCAAATATTTAGACCCGCTCTCTTTGGTTTGAAGACTTTGCTTTGTTTGATACACTGCTTTCTACTACAGTAACACATAAGATGTAGTTTCTTTGTTCCTTCTTTTTGCTTTGGAGGCCCTGCAAATGTCAAGTATGGTCTTTTACCTCCTAACTAAATAATTAGGTAGAACCTGGGAAATGACGATGGGATGGGTGGTGTAGGTATACTACTAGCTGACAAGTGGGTAGATAAAGTAATCTCAGTGTACAGGGTAAATACAAGAATCATTAAACTCAGACTAGTCCTGAATAAAACAATTACCACAATAATATCAGCTTACGCACCCCAATCGGGGCTGCCAGACAAACTTAAGGATAGGTTTTACGAGTCCCTAATGCACACTACTGCTCTAACAGATGACAATGACTTCCTAATCATCGCAGGAGATTTTAACGGACATGTAGGTAAACACTGCGAGGGCTTCAATAGAGTACATGGAGGCCATGGGGTTGGCACAAGAAATGAGGAAGGATTCAGACTTCTAGAATTCTGCGACGCCAATGACATGTCGATATGTAACACAAACTTTAAAAAACCCGACAACCACCTGATCACCTATAGATCAGGAGAGCACTCTAGTCAGATAGATTTTATCCTCATCAGAGGACGTGACAGATGGACGGTCGTAAACACAAAAGCCTTCCCTAGTGAGGAATGTACATCCCAACATAGCTTAGTTGTCAGCCACCTCACAGTCAGAACTAGACGAACCTGGAAACAGAGGCCAACCTGGAGAAGAAAGATCTGGAAGCTGAAAGACCCCTCAACCAGTAACAGGTTTAAAGATATTTTACTCAACGCCTACGACAGTAAGAAGAACAGATACAGACGTTCTATGTAGAAGAGAACTGGGAGTTCCTAAAAAATAACTTACTAGAGGCGACGGATGAGGTCTGTGGCTGGAGTAAGACCTCAAGCAGGAGGAGAGTGACTTGGTGGTGGAACAATAAGGTAGATGAAGCAGTTAAGGCCAAGAGACAGGCATGGAAAGAATGGAAGAACGGGGGGAGCAGGGTACATTACACAGAGACCAAGAGGGAAGCTAGGCGACAAGTATACTTAGCTAGGAGGGAAGCAGAGGATAGAAAATTCAAGCATATTTTGCAACGTGAGGACCAGAAACAGGAGGTGTTCAAGATTGCGAAGCAGTGTATCAGAGAGAGTTGTGATGTCATTGGAGAGAAGTGTATCCGGAATGATAAAGGTGAGCTTGCCCTCACAAGTGCTGAGAAGAAAGATGCATGGAAGAGTCATTATGATAGATTACTAAATGAGGAGAATGCATGGGAAGAAGAGACCCTACCCCAAGTAGACCCTATAGAGGGGCCAGCAGTACAAGTCAGCAGCAACGTAGTAAGTAAGGCAATCAAAGATATGAAGATGGGGAAGGCAACCGGTCCATCGGGTATAACTGCCGAGATGCTGAAGGCATCTGGGTCTGTAGGTCACACTATAACCACACGTATTATTAACCAGGTAATACTAGAAGGTGTCATACCAAAATATTGGTGCAGTAGCATCATTGTCAACTGCTACAAAGGTAAAGGTGAAGCACTAGATAGAGGAAACTATAGAGGTATAAAGCTGATGGACCAGGTCATGAAAGTAACAGAAAGAGTTATAGCACAGTTGATTAGGGACCGGGTGAAACTAGATGAGATGCAATTTGGGTTTGTACCAGGAAGAGGCACCACTGATGCCCTCTTCCTTGTCAGGCAGTTACAGGAAAAGTACCTAGCTAAAAGTAAGCCACTCTACCTGGCATTTGTCGACCTTGAGAAAGCCTTTGACAGAGTTCCACGTGCTGTAATCTGGTGGGCTCTTAGAAAACTAGGAGAAGATGAATGGCTTGTGAAAGCGGTACAAGCTATGTATAGGGGAGCAGTCAGCAAAGTTAGGATTAGCAATGAGTATAGCGAGGAATTTAGCGTACAGGTTGGAGTCCACCAGGGCTCTGTTCTTAGCCCCCTCCTGTTCATCATAGTCCTGCAGGCAATAACAGAGGAGTTTAAGACCGGATGCCCATGGGAACTCCTGTATGCTGATGACCTCGCACTTATAGCTGAATCTATGGTAGAACTAGAAGCAGGGACTAGAAAGAAAGGGTCTCAAAGTCAACATGACAAAGACTAAGGTCCTTGTAAGTAGACGAGAAAACAGAACCCAGATCCCCTCAGGGAAATGGCCTTGCTCAGTATGTAGGAAAGGTGTAGGTAGGAACTCCATTCTCTGCCCCAAATGCAAACAATGGGTACACAAGAGATGTAGTGGGATCTCAGGAAGCTTAATTAAGAATGTAGGCTTCACATGCAGCAGCTGTGCTGGGACAGCAAGCAGCAAACAGCCACAGGAAACAAGTACCACCAATCTCTGTAGAAACAGTAGACAGCTTCTGCTACCTAGGTGACCAAATTAGCAGCGGAGGTTGGTGTTCAGAAAGTACAATAACTAGGGTAAAAACGGGATGGAAGAAGTTTTGGGAACTACTACCACTGCTTGCTGCAAAAGGCTTCTCCCTCAAAATGAAAGGCAGACTGTATGATGCGTGTATCCGAACAGCAATGTTGCATGGTAGTGAGACCTGGGCGCTGAAGGTGGAAGACTTGCGTAGATTAGAGAGAAACGAAGCCTGCATGCTCCAATGGATGTGTAACAGTAATATACACGAACGACAAAGCATAAATGAATTGAGAGAGAATCAAATGCTGTGTGCAAGAGAGGCGGTTGCGCTGGTATGGACATGTGATGCGTATGAAGGATGACAGCTGCATAAAAAGGTGCAGAGCACTAGAAGTCGATGGAAACCGCGGAGTGGGGAGACCCAAGATGACCTGGGATGAGGTGATAAAAGCCGACCTTACCCAATTACACCTCTCAAAGGCGATGACACACGACCGTGACCTCTGGCGTCACGCAGTAATACAGAGTACCCGACCTCCCATGGGTACAAGCTGAAGCATATAGACGATATGCCCCCACACCCTCCCACCGCAAGGTGGTCGTGGAGGTGCCACGGCAAAAAAGCACCCAGTCCACACCGTAAAGTGGACGTGAAGGCGCCACGAAAAAGCACCCAGCACTCACTGTAAATGAGGTTGGTGTTAAGAAGGGCATCCAGCTGTAGAAATCAAGCCAAATCAGTTCCTGTATGAGCAAGGCATGGTCAGCCGACCAGACACTGCCCACAACAGGACAACCCGTCTAACCCATGCTAGCATGGAAGAACGGACGTAAAACGGTGATGATGAACCTCTCTAAAACTGAATATATATATAATTCCATCTAACCGGTGCATAGAAAAATGGACGTTAATTAATGATGACGATTCATTTTATCAAGGCTAAATAGTGAGTCTTGTTACTCTGGAGTTTCGTCTATTTATCGCAGGGTCATCAGAGAAACATAGAAATAGCTGTCGCAGGGTCATCAGAGTCCAGAAATAGCCGTCAAAACGGCTTGAGCTCTGCTGTCGGGGTCATACTTTTTCCTATATATATACATATATATATATATATGTGCATGTATATATATATATATATGCAGCAGCTGTGCTGAAACAGCAAGCAAACAGCCACAGGAAACAAGTACCACCAATCTCTGGGAGGGCCCTGTAGAAACAGTAGACAGCTTCTGCTACCTAGGTGACCGAATTAGCAACGGAGGTGGGTGCTCAGAAAGTACAATAACTAGGGTAAGAACGGGATGGAAGAAGTTCAGGGAACTACTGCCACTGCTAGCTGCAAAAGGCTTCTCCCTCAGAATGAAAGGCAGACTGTATGATGCGTGTATCCGAACAGCGATGTTGCATGGTAGTGAGACCTGGGCGCTGAAGGTGGAAGACTTACGTAGATTAGAGAGAAACGAAGCCTGCATGCTCCGATGGATGTGTAACAGTAATATACGTGAACGACAAAGCATAAAGGAATTGAGAGAGAGACTGAGCATAAGAGGAATCAAATGCTGCATGCAGGAGAGGCGGTTACGCTGGTATGGACATGTGATGCGTATGAAGGATGACAGCTGCATAAAAAGGTGCAGAGCACTAGAAGTTGATGGAAACCGCGGAGTGGGGAGACCCAAGATGACTTGGGATGAGGTGATAAAAGCCGACCTTACCCAACTACACCTCTCAAAGTCAATGACACACGACCGTGACTTCTGGCGTCACGCAGTAATACAGGGTACCCGACCTCCCATGGGTACATGCTGAAGCATATAAACAATATGCCCCCCCCCCCCACCGCAAGGTGGTCGTGGAGGTGCCACGGCAAAAAAGCACCCAGCCCACACTGTAAAGTGGACGTGTAGGCGCCACGAAAAAGCACCCAGCACTCACTGTAAATGAGGTTGGTGTTAGGAAGGGCATCCAGCTGTAGAAATCAAGCCAGATCAGTTCCTGTATGAGCAAGGCATGGTCAGCCGACCAGACACTGCCCACAACAGGACAACCCGTCTAACCCATGCTAGCATGGAAGAACGGACGTAAAACGGTGATGATGATGATGATGATGATATATATATATTTTCTAAGATTTTATTTAAACCTTCTCGTAAAATGCCCCATTTGTTTTTCTAAAATAACAATCTCGTCTGTTTAATTTTTGCCGAAAATTCTAGGGCTCCAGCCTCTCGGTCCATTCATTCATATATCCGTATCATTGCCCAGAATCCAATCTTTTGCTCCCTCTCAATGCTATTATATAATTCTGACTGGTTGTTCTAAATAATCTTGTATTTTAAAATCCCATTATTCGCTTATTACTGTTATATGCTTGTCCAATTATGCCCAAAATTTGAAGATTTTATTTAAACCCTCTCGCTAACTACCCCATACCCCTCCCACCCGCCCCCCACTCTCCACCATTATTTGGACCAATCATAAGTCAGCGGCCTATGCTATCACTTCTGGTTGCTTTTCGATATGATGGACGGACTAAGGAATTCTGGAGAGTCTGAAAAATTTGGACACTCGGTGACAATGCCAAAGATAAAGACAAATTCACCTCATGTTGCCGGACGAAAAGGCAAGGACTCCCTCTCTTTGTTTCGGCCGCGGATGGCCAACATAACCCCAACCCCGCGCCCCACCATTCCCACCCACCAAACGTAATCCAAAACTTCAGAGTTGGTACCATGAATGTAGGCACCTTAAAAGGCTGCTCTAACGAGGTTGTAGAGATGCTTGAACATAAGGAGGTTGATGTTTGCTGTATCCAAGAGACCAGGTGGAAGGGTGGGTCTGCTAGATTCATTGTGGGGTAAAAAACGAAGCTATAAGCTTTTCTGGGTGGGAAATGACAATGGGCTAGGTGGGGTAGTAATCATGTTAACAGAAAAATGGGTAGATAAGATAATAGACGTAAATAGAGTGAACGACAGAATAATTATAATAAGACTTGTCCTAACTAGAACTACTGTGACAGTAATATCTGCGTATGCACCCCAATCCGGACTGCCTGGCACTATAAAAGACAGATTCTATGAGACATTGATGCTCACTACCTCCCAAATAACCGACAGTGACTACATAATTATTGCTGGCGACCTAAATGGTCACGGACAACATTGTGACGGCTATGATGGAATCCATGGAGGCTATGGGTTTGGTACTAGAAATGAGGAAGGTTCCAGAATCCTGTAATTCTGTGACGCAAATAACCTAACTATCTGTAACACTAACTTCAAAAAACGAGACAATCACTTGATCACCTATAGATCAGGGGAACAAGCCAGGTAGATTATATCCTTACCAGAAGACGTGACAGAGTGTCTTGTAAACACTAAATCCCTCCCCCATGAAGAATGCACCTCCCAACATAGACTGATAATTAGCGACCTCATAGTCAGGACGAGACGTACTCGACAGCAGAAGAGGACTATCCTCAGGAGAAAAATATGGAAGCTAAAGGACCCCACAGCCAGAAATAAATTTCAAAGCATATTACTTGATGCTTTCGACAGTAAGGAAGAACATTTAGAGTCGGACAATATAGAGGGACAGTGGGAATTTCTGAAAGCAAACCTGCTGATGGCGACAGACGAAGTCTGTGGCTGGAGCAGGCCTGTAGGCAGGAGGAGAGTAACATGGTGGTGGAACAGTAAGGTGGAGGGGTCAATTAAGGCCAAAAAGCAGGCTTGGAAAGTATGGTGGGATGGGGGAAGTAGAGAAGACTATCAAGTGGCCAGGAGGGAAGCTAGGAGACAAGTGTACTTAGCAAGAAGGGAAGCTGAGGAAAGAAAGTTCAAGCATGTTCTACAACGCGAGGACCAAAAACGTGAGGTGTTCAGGATTGCTAGGCAATGCGTCAAGGAAAACCGTGATATTGTCGGGGAGAAGTGTGTACTTAACGATGATGGCATACTTGCCATCACCGACGCTGATGGCATACTTGCCATCACCGACGCTGATAAGAAGGTAGCTTGGAAGTGTCACTATGAAAGGCTACTAAATGAGGAGAATAAATGGGAGAAAGACAGTCTCCCCCTTATCGACCCAATAGAGGGACCAGCAGTGTTAGTCGAGGGGAGTATAATAAGTAAGGCAATCAAGGATATGAAGACGGGTAAGGCGGCTGGGCCTTCGGAAATAGTTGCTGAG
>CAXHJY010001179.1:0-5000 GCA_964016885.1 Eledone cirrhosa
CCATCTGGTTCCCTACCACATTTCCTTCGTTATATATATATATATATATATATATATATATAAATAATATATATGTATATAATATATATATATATATAATATATATATATATTATATATACGTTATTCCGGGTTGAATCGGAGGTAACCACAGTAAGTAAGGTACTCAATACATTGCAGAGTATAAAAGTTGTAGAGACCTATAAATACCATATTTATTTTTTGATACCCAGATTCCTGATGATTTCTAAAGAATGAAACAGTTCTAGTCCTGTAGTATCTCATCTATATTAAAATATATTATATATATATATATATATATAAGTGCAAATAAATTGCGTCCGTAGGTGTTATGTCAAATGAGATTCTCAGACGCAATGTCTACGTGTTAAAACATATCGGAGGAGCTTCCGATTCCAGAGTCTAGTTCGATCTGATCGAGATATGTAATATGTAATTAAGTATGTATATGATGCAACACTGATTCTTTGTTCCCTTATATATATATATATATATATATATATATATATATATATATATATATATATATACACATACATACATATATACATATATATTATAAAAAATAAACCAAAGAAGCCTTCAATACATCAAAAGTCTTTATTAGCCAACAATGTTTCGTCCTATTAAGGACTTAATAGGACGAACCATTGTTGGCTAATAAAGACTTTTGATGTATTGAAGGCTTCTTTGGTTTATTTTTTATAATTCTTCGGCTCTGTTTAATTACATTGAGCTATATCTTATACTGTCACTTCTATAATATGAAGAGGGTGTTTAACTGCAACACACTCTAGTATTTTAATTCTTATATACATATATATACATATATGTGTAAATATGATAATAATGATGGCTGCGCATTGCAAATGGTGGTGCATATGAAAAAGTAAGTCCTTCATCAGTGACCCTCCAACCGTCCCAGGCATTTCATCGCTTTAAGGGCCATATGCCTCCTCAGGTTGGTGCGAACAACGGCTAAAAAAAGTCGTTGGGACACGTAAAAAAAGGGGGACGCCAGGGTAACAAACAAAAAGGTTTAAGCAACGGAAAGTGAGAAGAAATAGACAAGTCCCAGATCTCTATGAATATAAACTCGGTGAAATCGTGAACAAGAGACAAAAGACCATATACATATATATTTACACATACATACATATATATATATATAAAATAAAGTACCAGTAACGTACTTACTGGCCTTGTGCCTACACTAGAAATCATTATTTTCACCAGAAATATATAACGATTGATTAGTATCAGAATTGAAATCATGATACAGTAGATCATTTACCTTACTCACTCAGCTAATTTCTGTCTAACCGTATCACCACTCCGCCACCATTTAATGTGAAATAAAGGGAGGGAGAGGGTCGGGTATGAATTCGTATGAATTCGAAATTTCGTATAGTTTATATTTTAGTAAGATCTATTCCAGGCCCAAAATGCACATGCACACACGCACACGCACACACACACGCACACGCACACGCACGCACGCGCACACGCGCACTATACACACATATATATATATATAGACACACATATACACACATATATATATATATAGACACACATATACCACATATATATATATAGACACACATATACACACATATATATATATATAGACACACATATATATATATAAATATATACACACATACACACACACACACATGTACACATATTTGCACACACATATATATATATAATATACACACACATTTACATATATACGCACTCATATTTACACACATATATACATATATATATATATATATATATATATATATATACATATATATATATATATTTACAAACATACACACACAAGTATAGACTCACACATAAACGTGAGGATTTGTAAAGGAAAAGCGGAATAAACGTGTTATGTATTGAAAATGAATTATATAAAAACCAACAACCATTGAAAAATACTTGTTAACATGTATACATGTATAACATGTATACAGCTAAATTATCCACAGGGAAATTGATAATAATTTTTGCCAACACCGCCATATTTTTCACTCATGCATTTACAATAAATACGTGCAAAGCGCTTCTATACGATAGAGAATTAAATATGATGGAAATATTACCGCAGAGACGAGGTTTATCATGTATAAATGAATAATGAAATAACGGTAGAATAAAAATAAATGCAACAGTTTTACGTTGAATGTCTCCCAGAATAAACGTTTTTTTTTTTCTCCCATTTTATTCTGTCAGAAGAGAAACAGATCGAAAGGAAAAAGGAAAAGATTAATTTCATCCAATATGCATTTGTGTAGAATAAATAACCCGAAGAGAAGATTATATATATATATATATATATATGTATATATACGGATATATGTATGAATGTATATATGTATAAATATATATGTGTATATGTATGTATATATATAGATGTATGAATGTATGTATAGTTTGTTTGTGTCACATAAAACAGGGTCAGCTGAAAAGTAAGAAGTGACAAGAGGAGTTATTTATAGCGACAATTCATTGTATTCTTCGGCTGTTGATTGTTGGGTTATATTGCTATTGTTTGGAAGCTAATTTGAATAGCAGCTAGCTAGCTTCTTTAGTGCATGGAAACATCAGAAATATACTGTATAGAGAAGAGAATCTTTCTCCTACGAGTAGTGTACTTTTGCAATATGGACGCCGTTGTTTAACCGACGGCAAATTGGCACAGGCGTTAGAACGCCGAACGGAAAGAACGCTTTGTGACGTTTTTTTTCTAGCTATCTCTCTGCGTTTTCAAATCCTGCCGAGCTTTAAAGTTACCTCTTTGTTCTTATGAGGTCGGCAATCTATCTATCTGGGGGTCTGTAAAATTCCCGCGATCCATGTACGAGTTTTCTCCAGCGGTCTCTGTCCCTCATCATCGCTGCTATGTCCTGCGTCTCCAAGAGACCAGTGTCTGTTCTTTGACCATCAACATGTCAACCCCCCCCCCCCCTCTTCTAGTGTGGCCATGCAGGGGCTCACACAGGAGCACTGAGTGCAGTGTCAACTCTGAATGTCGGTGAACATGTCCAGCTAACCCCAGTCTCCTCTGTGCTACTTTCGAGCTGACTTTTGGGAGGCTCCCGTTCAGCTCTGAGTTTTTCATCCTCAGTGAATACTGGCAATAAATAAAGAAATCCTCCGTTCCTCGTACAGCAGACACTATATATGTATGTACGAGGGGCTTCAAAAAGTTCGTGGAACAAGTACATAGCTAAAAATCATATGGAAGGATTTTGTACTTTCTGTACTAACGTGTCATATGTTCTAACATGACCCTTAAATATGCATGTTGCAACGCAACCGCGCCAGTCGGAAGTTAGCTCCCGCTCGAGAAGCATGGCCTCCATCAATACATCAAACTCTACTTCCGTATTGAGTACTTCTTTCTCTCATCCCTCAACTACATATGGTTATATATATATATATATATATATATGTGTGTATATATATATGTATGTGTGTGTATATATGTATGTGTGTATATATATATGTATATGTGTGTATATATATGTATGTGTGTGTGTGTATATATGTATGTGTATTTATATATATATATATATATATGTGTGTGTGTGTGTGTATAGATAGTATTAGTAACTGGAAAGACGGACACAAGCATTGTTTCCTCGGTCCGATTTGACGAAAGTCGATCGATTTTGTATATATATATATATTAAAATAACAGATTAAAGTTTAAGCAAAGAATCGTTGCTTTCAAGCGCTTTTTTTCCCTGTATGACCACATATATATATATATATATATATATATATATATTTGGTGTCACATTTTATAACCTACGGTGTTAACTCTGGACTTAATGTTTGTTATTAACTTTCGATCCCTTGAATGCTTTGTGATTGCCTCAAACAAATCAAATAGTTCTTACTGTACTGCAGTTAAAGTTCGATTTACAAAATATTATATATGTATGTATATATGTGTGTGTGTATATATATATATA
This sequence comes from Eledone cirrhosa, assembly GCA_964016885.1. Taxonomy (NCBI): domain Eukaryota; kingdom Metazoa; phylum Mollusca; class Cephalopoda; order Octopoda; family Eledonidae; genus Eledone; species Eledone cirrhosa. Next base: position 4,004 of record CAXHJY010001179.1, read on the forward strand.
TATAATGTGTGTATATATTTGTGTGTGTGTGTATGTGCGTGTATTACATATTTCGTTGTCACTCTGTTCCACTTACATCTCCCCTGTGTGTTCATGTTTAATTATGTGTTATGTGCGCGTGTGGACAATGGGGCTGGCATGTTTTTCATTCCGGTCATTGACCTGACTAATATAAACATCCCTGATCATTCCTCACCACCACTACCCGTCCATTTTCAACACCTAGATATCTAAATGCCTTTGCCTGCTTGTATATCGATCTTGACTGGATGCACGATATTAACATTATTTCCTCATAACCTGTTGATATTTACAACTTTAAATCGATTTCTCCTCTCGGTTTAAACCATTATTCACTTAACTCTGAATTTTCTGTACCACACGAAACAGCATTACGAAGATACGTTTGAGAAATACCAAGCATCACATAGATCGTTAAGGATTTTACTCTGGAAAGAGGAAGAAGGATAGTCGATTCACAAGATCCCAGACCTCATTCGCTTACCGAGTGAGGTGGAGCTTGTAAAATCGGACCAAGAAAACAATGTTTCCATTGGTCTTTCCATTGCTGATACTATCTACCGGTCGTGATTCCTAGAAGAATGAGCAACGTGAAATAAAGTGTCTTGCTCAAGGACATAATGCATCACCAAATCTGGAAATCGAACTGTCCACTTCACGATTATGAATCCAATACTCCAAGTCACTGAGCCACACACCTTCACTAATTTTTACTCTAATACTGTCATTGTTTTGCACATATCTTTACTTTAATAATAGACTGTAAACGTTTTAATATTTTCTGTTAAATCATCATGGAATATTAAGGATTAATTAACAAATTTGCAAATGCAACATAACTTTTACAAAATATGACTAGAGTTTTCGGAGTCATAATATTCGATAAAGTGCGTAGCTCGGAGATCAGAGAGTCACTCCAGGTAGAGCCGCTACTTCTCCAAATTGATAGATCACAGATCCAATACTATGGATGTGG
>CAXHJY010001179.1:22500-25000 GCA_964016885.1 Eledone cirrhosa
TTCGGGAGAAATCATTAGGAAGCCGACTGTCCAAGTAATGTGGTGGTATTTATAGCTTTTCTGGTGGTAGGAGAGGGTGGAGGTCATTGGTTGATGGATTAAAAAGAAAGGGAATACTTTAAAAACTATATTTAGAGAACAAAGGTAGAAAGAATTCAAGCTAAGTGTCTGTAGACAGGTTAACACGGGAGGAGGGTGGGCACTCCTGATTTTTAAGGTTCACTTAAGCTAACAATGGCTATTCATTGGTAGCTCTGCTGAAATGGTCAGGTGCATACACACACACACACACACATGCCCTCACATATATGTGAAAAGATTTAGGATCTCGACGGCTGAGCTCCGGCCTTTTGGACAGCTAGATCCGAAATGAGTTCCGATCTAGCTATCGAAACGGCCGGAGCTCAACCGTCGGGATCCTGAAGCTTTTCATATCACCTATTCTACTACCCTAAGTATTGAGTACTCTGGTGCGTAGTGGTCCAGCTGGTATCTTACCACACCTTCTTTGTTTTATATATATATATATATATATATATATATGTATATATATATATATATATATATATATATATGTTGTGTATGTGTGTGTATATATATATATATATATGGAAGTATATATATTTACACACTCACATATGTTTATATATATTTATATATACACATATTTATATTTGTGTGTATCTATGTATATATATATATATATATATATATATATATATATATATATGCGTGTGTGTGTGTAACAAATTTAATATAGAAATGATGATTTTCTTCGAATGAAACAGTTCTAGTCCTTCTATATTAAATTTGTTGTATACACTCTACTAATGTATTGAGTACCTTACCTACTGTAGTTACCTCTGATTGAACCCGGGTCTCACATATATATAAATGTATATATATATATATATGTATATATAAATAGTCATACATGGGGAGAGTCATATTGTTGTAATAATATTGCCAGAATTAATAACAGAACACACTCACTGTTTGGTTGGTTTTCGCTTCTCTATCTTTTATATCAGTTAATTCATTCGGTCCTCAATGTTTACCATTGACTGACCAACGGTCAAAAGTACAGATATAATATAGATATAAACACACGTATATATATATATCTTCTGTTATTAATTGTGGCAATATTATTACAACAATATGACCATCCCCAAGTATAACAATATTAGTTTCGACACCCGATTTCATATCAAAAACCTCGCAAAACAAATTCATCGCCGTCAGTATATATATATATATATATATATACACACGCATTCACATACGCACTTTCTCTCTCACACACACACTCCCCCACACACACTCCCCCATACACACCATTCTGAATATCAAAACCTCCCATATACTCGATTAAACGTATCCCGTTTACTACGAACATAATTAAAGTTTAATGTACCCTTGTTTCGGATAATCGATCGAATATATTATTATAATTATATCTTTTATTTAATTATGGCTTAGTGGTTAGGCTTTTCGGTTCACATCTGATTTGTCCTTCATTGTACAAGACACGATATATTTATGTTGCTCTAGTCCTCAAAATATGATGCATGTCATTACCGATGCCCAAGGATGGTACTACACATGTTTAAGCCATAATCTATATGAAATTTGAGACATTTCTCTAAAAAACATTCGCGTAAAATATTTTAATTATACATGATTATTTTTTTATATTAATGTTATTGACAAATAATAAATAATACATACACATATATACTGTATTAATGAGTTTCTCTCAGACAACATCGTGTAACAGGAAACATTTCCTCTGTGTGCTTCCATAGATACTTCCTTCCCCAGTGTCATTTAGCTATAACTATATAGAAATGTACAGAAATATTTCCTCTGTGTGCTTCCATACATATTTCGTTCCCACTGTCTTCTGGTTCTAGTCATATAGAAATGTTGTATAGAAAAATTGCCTCTGTGTGCTTCCATACATACTTCATTCCCACTTTCTTCTGTTTAGAATCATATAGAAATGTTGTATTGTTTAGAAACGTTTCCTGTTTGTGCTTCCATAGATATTTTGTTCCCACTGTCTGCTCCCAATGTAACCTTCTCATGTGACGTGGACGGATATGTAAGCGGTCTGGAAGAAATATTTTCCTAACAGCAACCAGTTACTTTGTCTCTAAGATGTTCTCAACACAAATATTGACAGCTGGTGTCACATGAAAGACAATTTCTGTCTTACATTGAAATACACGAATGGCTGACATCTTTTCATTGTGGGCTTTAAGTCTCAAGTAGAACATATACAAACAGACACACACACAAACGCAAATAAAACAAAGATAACCCCGTGAGGGTGGAGGATACCTCGGCGGTAATGCAGCATACTCAATACAAATACTACAGATTACACAGTTGTGGCACTAACATGGTGTGATTCATACATGCTAGATGTGTATGTAAAAGAATATCCGAACGAACGCATGCCTTATTGGTTAGAATGTTGGATTCGAAATTGTGA
>CAXHJY010001179.1:47500-57195 GCA_964016885.1 Eledone cirrhosa
AGTATCGGTAGAGGGTCGGACGTCATGCTTTGACGCATTGAGTTACGGCTCTTGCCATTCTGAGTTCAAATCCCACCGAGGTCAACTTTGCCTTTCATTCTTACTGGGTCGATAAAATAAAGTACCAGTAATGTACTGGGTAATTGCTGGCCTTGTGCCAAAAGTAGAAACAATTATTGATAACACTGGTTCACCAGTCCTGGTGTATATGGTATACCAACCTTAGACTCTAAAAATCAAATATATTTATAGCCGTTGCCGTCATTATTGAAATCACTGGTCCAATAGTTAGCATTAAATCGTAGCGGTATCACAACAGACTAAACATATTTTCTTTAGTGGCTGTATGTGTTACCAAGCAAATATAACCGGTTGTTCGTGTATACATTCGTTTGCATAAACGTTTTCTACATTTACACAAGATATTTGGTCATCGGAGTTGAAATCCAAGCTAACATGACAGGATGTATAATCCTATCTTCTTCTCAAAGTCAAGTCAATTTTACAAAGCGTCCTATAATGTTCAGATTAATGAAGTTGAATAATACAGAACCACTCAAACAATAATATTGTATGTATTCAAAGTGAGTGAATAAATTGCATCATCTAACGTACAAATCCGTTTATCGTGTCAGCTGCCATGTTTCTGATCGAAGTCTGAACTTCCGGTACCATCATACAAAGCCATTTATACAAGCTTTTATTCTCTCTGTCTTTAAACATTTTCCGTTCTCGAGGCACGCATGTGGCTTAATGATTAGGGTGCTGGGACTCACGCTCGGACGTTCGAAAATTCGATTCTTGGCACTGTCAGTGTATTGTGTCCTTGAACAAGATAATATATTTTGAGCTGTTACCATCCACTTAGCTTGAGGCAGAGGAAGAGATATGTTGTGACGCCACTTGTGCTAAGATGCATCGGCTTTTGCCTTTCCCTTAGACAACTTAATACATGGTGTATATAGTATATATATATGGTGTTGTGAGGTGGAAAGTGACATTGAGCTGGGGAAATGTTGAAAAACCGCCAGGGTTCCCAAGCGGTCACCCATCTAAGTACTAACTAGGCTCGACGTTGCTTAACTTCGGTGATCGGACGAGAACCGGTGTTTTCAGCATGATATGGCCGTAAAGTTGACCTCAGCAGGATTTGAACTCAGAGAGCAGAGTCGGAGCTAATGCCACAAAGCATTGTATCCGACATTCCTCCAACTTTACCGTAATGTAATTACGATTAATTTAGCCAGGAAGTTAATTAATTATTAGGAGGTTGGATTTATATGCATAAATTTGTGTAGGTTGCGTTCAGGTACACATACATCTTAACAGACACACACACACACAAATACGCACACACACACACACACACACACAAATACACACACTCTCTCTCTCTCTCCCTCGCACATACACACACTCTCTCCCTGTCAGACAACCACAAACTCTCTCTCTCTCCCCCTCACACATACTCATTCACTATCTCCCCTCACACTCTCTCTCTCACATCCCCTCACACTCTCTCTCCCTCCCTCACATTCTCTTTCTCCCCCCGCACACGCTCTTCCTCCATCCCCTCACACACTCTCTTGCTCCCTCCCTTACTCTCTCTCTCCCTCCCCCTCACTCTCCCCCCTAACTCTCCCCCCTCGCTCTCCCCCTCACTCTCTCTTCCCCCTCCCCACTCCTCTCTTTCCGCTCCCCTCTATCCCCCTCCCCTCTCTCCCTCCCTTCACACACTGTCTCTCCCATCCGTCTCACACTCCCCATCCGTCTCACACACTCCCCATCCGTCTCACACACTATTTTCCTACTCCCTCACACCTACTTCCCTTTACCCCTTCCCCCCCCCACTCACACCCTCTTCCTCTTCCTCTCCCTCTCCCCCAAAAGACACTCTCCCCCATTCACTCTCGTCTTTACACATAACCATCCAATTACAACATAATTCAAAGTGTACTTGGTGCCGAGACCGATGGATGATCTGTTTCATATCTGAATAATGTTTAATCTATACTTATATATATCTGTATATATCTAAAGGTCTGAAGCCATACATGTTAACATACAAGGTACAAATATTTGTGTAAGTGTGTGTGGGTGAGTATATATATATATATATATATACTTATACAGATATCCATAAATATATATACGTATATCTATATTTTGTATATGCATATACATGTGTGTGTGTAATATATATATATATTATACACACACACATGTATATACATATATAAATATAGATATACGTATATATATTTATGGATATCTGTATAAGTGTATATATGATATCCATAAATATATATACGTATATCTATATTTATATATGCATATACATGTGTGTGTGTGTGTATAATATATATATATGTGTGAACATATATACGTGTGTATATTCTTATGAAAGTATCTCGCCTTTCCTCTTTCCTCAACTCAAATAACTGTAACTTCGTGCAATGACGCAATCAGATTTTCAGAGTTCTTAAATTATGATTGACCAGTTTCAACTTTGGTCTTGGCAGCAAGAGGTCATAAAGTGGTCAAACATGTATATGATTGTGTGATTTTGTTCACTGAACTGCATTCCAAAATACATTCGATATATTCGCACTTGTCATATACATTTCTTCCATACCTGTCTTCACATTCTCAATATTGACCGCAGAGTGGCATTGCTAATTTTAATTGTGATATATTAATGTCTTTCCTGACATCGATTCTGTAAATAATTTCCAGGTCTGTTTCACATTATCTTCTACAATCTTCGATTTTGTTCCATAGACGGCCATTTTGAGAAGGTGTAGATGGTTAGTTCTGTTCTATAGACGGCCATTTTGAGAAGGTGTAGATGGTTAGTTCTGTTCCATAGACGGCCATTTTGAGAAATTGTAGATGGTTAGTTCTGTTCTATAGACGGCCATTTTAAGAAGGTGGAGATGTTAGTTCTGTTCTATAGACGGCCATTTTGAGAAGGTGGGGATGATAAGTTATGGTCTATAGACGGCCATTTTGAGAAAGTGGAGATGGTTAGTTCTGTTCTATAGACGGCCATTTTCAGAAGGTGGAGATTGTTACTTCTGTTCTATAGACGGCCATTTTAAGAAGGTGGAGATGGTTAGTTCTGTTCTATAGACGGCCATTTTGAGAAGGTGGGGATGGTAAGTTATGTTCTATAGACGGCCATTTTGAGAAGGTGGAGATGGTTAGTTCTGTTCAATAGACGGCCATTTTGAGAAGGTGGAGAGGGTTAGTTATGTTGCATAGTATCGATATCAATAATTTCAGTTGTATTTGAAAGTGGAAGGAAGAAAGCCAACTAGCAGAGATAAAGGATGAAGAGCAAGATATAGATGGCTAAATATTTCTGATTTGCTGGCTTGATAAAGGTACTTTCAATTTTCCTTCGCTGCGGCATATACAGAAATGAACGTAAGTTCTTGGTGTGTGTGTATGTGCGGGGAACATACAAATATTCGGTTTGGTGCACGAGGGCGTGGTTCAGTCGACGGAAGTGAGAGACTCCTGGTACTTGTTAGGACGTCATTCTAGAAGAAGGAAAACTCAGATGTAAATCCTGCAACTCGATAGCAGCCAATGATGTTGACCTGGTCTTGTTTTGGGATACCTGCCACCGGTAATCAGTGTGGGATTGGTCCAGTGCAATACTTTTCTTTGCTTAAAAAAATGTCAAGTACTGGCATCACTTGATCTAAAGGTCTTTCCCCTGTGTGGCATAAGCATACCTGGCTGTAACCAAAAATGGATATATCTTTCTTTCGTTGCAACATATACAGCAAGGAATGCAAGTTCATGGTAGAGCTAAAAGGTCACGTTTGTGCCACCCATGTGTGAGAAATTCCATCAAGCAATTCTCGAAAGCGGGATGTAGCTATCTTATGAATATATGCGTGTGGGTGTGTGGCACTTTCATCTTTCCTCAACGCATAACCCAATTATGCTGGTTTAGCTGACCTTCTAGAAAAGGGCATCAAAGAGGAATTTTCTTGGGTGTTCTGATGATAGAGGTCCCAGTCCTAACAAGGAAATATGATGTTAAAATGAAGTGTCTTTCTCCTCCAGAATACAAGGCACCGTCAGGTTGAGGAATCGAGCACACAACCTTATGTCTGTGACTCAAGCATTCTAACCACTAGGCTATGTACCTTCACTAGAATACATTCAACATGCTAAGTAGAAACTGGACTTATATATATTTTATATTTGTTCCAACTCGAAAACTTCCTAAGTGGAAACAGCGTTAAGTTATTAACGAGCTCTTTTTTTAATAAAATAAGAAGGAAAATAGGCGTATATATATATATATATATATATATATATATATATAATGTTGGTGTGTGTGCGTGCGGGTGTGTATATGTTGTTGCTACCGCTATCTTGTCTTAAATCATAGTGGAGGATTGACGGTTGAACTGGGTGTTGTATGTTTTCCGTTATGCTCTTTCATTGAGTGCTCTCTCGCTCTCTCTCTCTCCCTCTCTCTTCCTACATCTCTCTCTGTCTCTCTCCTCTCTCTCTCTATATATATATATGATCCTAAATCAAGAGAAATATATTTCGCGCCCGTCTTGAACATACAAATGGTACGAAAGTTGCAACGAAAAATATATCTATATATATTTACACACACACACACACACACACGCACGCACGCACGCACGCACGCACGCACGCACGCACGCACGCACGCACGCACGCACGCACGCACGCACGCACGCACGCACGCACGCACGCACGCACGCACGCACGCACGCACGCACGCACGCACGCACGCACGCACGCACGCGCGCGCGCGCGCACACACACACACACACACACACACACACACACACACACACACACACACACACACACACACACACACACACACACACACACACACACACACACACACACACACACACACACACACACACACACACACACACACACACACACACACACACACACACACACACACACACACACACACACACACACTATTCAATGACATTAAATAAATGGAAACTATATTTATAAAACCATATTTATTCTATTATATAAATGTTAAGGGTACCAACAATTTTGGTACGCTAACATCAGATAAAATACAAAATGTTTTATAAATATTTGAGATGACCAAGGATAATATACCTTAACGGTTCAAGTTATCCTTGGAATAACTTGAACCGTTAAGGTATATTATCCTTGGTCATGTCAAATATTTATAAAACATTTTTTATTTTATCTGATGTTAGCGTACCAAAATTGTTGGTACCCTTGAAATATATATAATAGAATAAATATGGTTTTATAAATATAGTTTCCATTTATTTAATGCCATTGAACACTTACTCCAGAAAATCTGTCGAGTGCTCTGAATCAGTTGTAAACATCTATATTTGTTGGATTTCCAACAAATTAAACATCTCTTCTACACACACACACACACACACACACACACACACACACACACACACACACACACAGATATATATATGAGGGGTGTATATATAATGTTTGTGCGTGTGTACTGGATGTGTTACTTATATTCTGATGTTCTGATGTCTAAATTTCGATATCTTTACACTTATTTTTTTACCTCTTCTCAATTACCATATTGAAAGGCTTCATAAAATGTGTTTCCTCACCAAGCAACGCTGACTGCTGGAGACAAGCTTATTGATGTGTTATCGATACTTTTTCTCCTTCAAATTCTAGATATATTAAGAGAGTGCTGTAGCAGTTTTTCTTGTTTTGTTTTTGTTCTTACTCCATGCTGTGTAGATATGCCTTTTCACAGTGTGTTGGGGGTTTGGAGGGGATCTTCCTTCATCGGTTACGACGATGAGTGTTCCAGTTGTTTGACCAACGGAAGATCTTGCTTTTCTTTTTCTGCTTTTAATGTAATTGAAAAGGCCAGTCCTGTCACGAAAGTTGATATCATAGAAATAATTTCGGATTTAGGCAGGGGGCCCGTCAAATATAGAAGAGGGCAAAGTCGATTGAATTGACTCCAGTATTTAACTGGTACTTTATTTTATCGGTCCCGGGAAAATGAAAAGCAAAGTTAATCTCGGTGAAGGGCAGTAACTAGATACCACAAAGCGTTTTATCCGATGCTCTACCGATTCTGCTAACCCTCCGCCCTTAAATGATGTATATTAAATAGGCATAAGGACTGGGGCTTTGGTTTTTTTTTAAAACTAATCAAAGTGTGAAGGCAACAACTGAAATACCCATCTTAGAAACTGGTGGAGGTCCATTCCATCATTTGTGTATGAGTGTGTTTGTGTGAATGTATGTATAGTTGTGTATATGTGAGTGTGTGTTTATGTATATATGTGTGTAGGTGCATGTGTGTAGATATGTGTGTTTAGGTATGTGTTTGTGTGTATGTGTTTAGGTGTTCTTGGGTGTATGATTTAGGTATGTGTTGAGGTGTATGTGTCAGTGTGTAAATGCCTGTTTAGATGTGTGTTTGTGTTTAGGTATGTGTTTGTGTATGTGTTTAGATGCATGTTCGTGTGTGTGTTTAAATGTATGTATGTGTGTTTAGATGTATGTTTTTGTATTTGTGTTTAGATGTATGTTCGTGTGTGTTTAAGTGTATGTTTGTGTATGTTTTTAGATGTATGTTTGTGTATGTATGTGTATGCGTGTTTAGATGTATGTTCGTGTGTGTTTAAGTGTATGTTTGTGTACGTTTAAGTGTATGTTTGTGTATGTTTTAGATGTATGTATGTGTATGTGTGTTTAGATGTATGTTCGTGTGTGTTTAAGTGTATATTTGTGTATGTTTGTGTATGTTTGTATGCATGTTTAGATGTATGTTCGTGTGTGTGTTTAAGTGTACGTTTGTGTATGTTTTTAGATGTATGTTTGTGTATGTATGCATGATTATATGTATGTTCGTGTGTGTGTTTAAGTGTATGTTTGTGTATGTATGTATGCATGTTTAGATGTATATTCGTGTGTGTGTTTAAGTGTATGTTTTTAGATGTATGCTTGTGTATGTTTTTAGGTGTATGTAGGTTTATGCCTGTGCATATGTCTGTATCTATCTATATATACTTGTATGGGTACAATATGAGAGTCTATTTGTTAATGGTAGGAATATTACCAGCTACTCCTCATTAACTATGTTTTGCTACATTGCTGTGCAATATATCTTCCTCCTGTTTAAATATTTCAACTTTGCTATTACTGACAAGGTCAAGCTGTGGCTCTCTCTATGCATATTTCAATACACACACACACACAACATGGAGACCACACACACACATAGATCACACGTTCACATACACATACGTACAAATATATATATGTATATATATATATATGTATATACATATATTTGCATGCATATATGCTCCTATATATATGTATATTGTGTGTGTATGTGTGTGTGTGTATATATATATGTATATATATATATATATATATATATATTTGCATGCATATTTGCTCATATATACATGTATATGTATATTGTGTGTATGTATATATATATATATATACATGCATATATACATGTATATGTATATATTGTGTGTGTGTATATATATATATATATATATTTACATGCATATATGCTCATATATACATGTTTATGTATAGTGAGTGTATGTATGTATATATATATATATGCACATACATATATATTCGTTTATACATGTATATATACACACGTATATACAAATAGCCCCCCATATATATATATGTATGTATGTGTGTGTGAGTGTGTGTTCCATGATAAACAAATTTAACGTCCATGGAAACAGCTGATGTGTGTTCTAACATCTGTTTGTTTATTTATAATCATTGGACGTTTACAACCCTCGTTTAGTGATGACTTTCTGAAAGAGAGAGATTCAAATGACATCCATGCAATAAATAATTTATCAAGAATATCGATCAAGATGTCGAAAATAATGAGAGAAAGAAAAAAAAACCAAAGTTCCACCAAAATATCTACTGTTTTAAGCAGCCAACCAACTAAAAAGCAAAGCAAAGGAAACCAAACAGTTTCCTCGATCTAACATAACAGAATAGAACTAAAACAATAACAGACAGTTCCTTTCTAATTCTATAAAGATTTCATTGTATTTCCACGTAGTTTTTTTTTTTGTGAGAACGAAGCAACTAAAAAAATTTAGCCTTAAAATTACAAAGAATTTGTGTGTGTGTATATATATATATATATATATATATATATATATATATATATATATATATATATCAATGATATTAATAAATGGAAACTATCTTTATAAAACCATATTTATTTTATTATATATATTTCAAGGGTACCAACATTTTGGTACGCTCTCATCAGATAAAATACAAAAGTTATTTTAAAACAACTTTCCTATTTTATCTCTTGAGTGCGTACCAAAATGTTGGTACCCTTGAAATATATATAATAAAATAAATATGGTTTTATAATGATAGTTTCTATTTATGAATATCATTAATATTATACTCCAGAAGAAAGCTGTAGAGTGCTTCGAATCTGTTATAAATAAATTTGTTGAATAACCAACAAATTAAATATATCTTTGCTTATACATATATGTGTGTGTGTGTGTGTAAAAGGCAAACAGAAATAACAATACAATCGGTACAGTATATGGAAGGAATATATTAGGTTAACGTTTCGGACACTACTCCTTCATCAGAAGAAAAAATGAGAAATAAGATAGATTGAGGGGACGGGCGGGTTAGAATTGAGAAAAAAATGTCTTTAGATAAAAATAACAGGTCCATTTATGTTGACAGCTCTTGGAATATATATATATATATATATATATATATATATATATATATATATATATATATGTGTGTGTGTGGAGGAAGGCTTCTTATTACGAAGTCTGCGGATGGTCTGCCAGAACACTTTATTTGCATATCTGAAGTCGGATTCCAGCTTAAACCCCAAGTCCTGCCATGTCTTAACTGTGGACGCTTTTACTGTCTCTGCTGCAATTTGTTCGTGCCTTCATGTACCACAAGTACAAGAAGAAGGACTTGTTTCCAAGCCAAGCTTTGTAAGCCCCCTTCTTGGCTCAGATGGCATTTGTGCCATCTTGATCGAACCAAAGGGTCTTCCTACCATTCGGCGCCACATGCAGGCCTCTTTTGCCCGCAGCATTTAGCAGCTGAAGCAAAAACTGGTGAGATGAACAATCTCCACTTCGTCGCAACGTCTTCAGTTTGTTCGGGGAGTTCTCTAAATTTGGATGCCATAGTATCTGCATACCTGGTCTTGACTTCCTTATCCACCTTTCCACAATAACCTTTTGGTCGACCTGGACCTGCCAGTTTTGTGGGCTTCTTTGGCTTTAGGTAGTCTCAAGTTGCAGATAACCAGATGGTGATCAGTTGACATCTGAGCCCCTCTTAATACGTACATCCAGCAAAATATATGTATGTGTGCGCGTATACATATATATATATATATATATATATATATATATATATATATATATATATATATATATATATATATATATATATATATATATATATATATATATATATATATATATATATATATATATATATATATATATATATATATATATATATATATATATATATATATATATATATATATATATATATATAAATATATATATATATATATATATATATATATATATATATATATATATATATATATATATATATATATA
>CAXHJY010001180.1:22500-25000 GCA_964016885.1 Eledone cirrhosa
GAGATTCGACCCAATATTGATTTCGTATTGTGTCTGACTTATATTGGGAGGTTTTGGTAGTTAAAGGGATTTCATATACTAAAACTCGGGCTTCCGTATACAGGCAGAAGGGAAGGCATAAGGTTTTTATTAGGCAATGTGCTGAATAAAAGGGGTTTATGATCTCCAAAGTGTGACTCTGTACACAGTGCGAAAGTCTTATAATTTTATTGAGAGATGTGTTTGGTGAAAGGTTTTTTATGGACAAAAAAATGTGATTTCGTATACAACAAGATGGCTGATTTATAATGAGGGATGAGCTGGATATGTAGGTTTTATGGACTCAGAATTGTGGTTTTATATCGAGGTAGAAGATTTCAGAATGTTATTAAATGTGCTAGATGGAAGGTTTTTTTATGGACAAAAAATCTGATTTCATATACGGGAAGGTTTCAGGTTTATAAAGAACAATGTGCAGGATAGATAGGTTTTATGGACACAAAATTGTGGTTTTGTATGGAGGCAGAAGATCGCAGATTTTTATTGAGATATGTACTGGGCTGAAGGTTTTTATTTACTCGGTGGAAGGTTTTTATTAACTGGGTGGAAGGTTTTTGTATTCTGCTTTCGTGCAAAGGAACAAGGTCACAAATTTATAATGCGAGTTATGCTAAATGATGAGTTTTATAGACTAAAAGTTGTGATTTCATATACACCAGGGTCTCTGAATAATAATTAGCAATGTGCTGAATAAGAGATTTTATGGACTGAGAAGTATGGTTTCGTATGCAGGAACAAGATCTCAGATTGATGAGAAAGGTGCTGGAAGAGGGCAGAAATATGAACTGAAAATTGTGGTTTTGTATTCAGGAACAAGGTCTCATATGTATAACGAGATGTGCTGGGTAGAGGGGTATGAACGAAACAATTTCTCTTTTTTCGTTTTTGCCAGAATTATGAAAATTATGATTTTCTATACAAAGATGGGTGTGTGAGTTTCTGTGTGTTGTCTCTGTGTTTGTTTGGGTTGGGTTTGTGTGTGTATATTTGTGTATATGTATGCGTTTGTATATATCTTAGTATTCTCGGGGGGGGGGGGGGATTCTCGTGATTTAACCAGCTTTGTCTTTCTCTTTCTCTCAACCTCTCTTTCTCTTTTTCTGTCTCTTTCTTTCTAAATCTATCTATCTATCTCTCATCTCTTTCTTTTTCTTCTCCTCCCTCTCTCTCATACTCAATCTATCTATCTATCTCTTTCTTTCACTTCCTCTCTCTATCTCAACATTTATTTCTCTCTCTATTTATCTATCTATATCTATATTTCTCAACCTCTATTTACATTTCTCTCTCTCTCTCTCTCTCTCTCTCTCTCTCTCTCTCTCTCTATCTCAGCATATATCTCCCTCCCTCTCTCTCTATATATATATGTCTATCTATCTTTCTCTCTCTCTCTCACTTTCTCACTCTTCCTCTCTCTCTCACTTTCTCACTCTTCCTCTCTCTCTGACTCTCTCACTCTTCCTCTCTCACTCTCTCTCTCACTCTCTCACTCTTCCTCTCTCACTCTCTCTCTCACTCTCTCACTCTTCCTCTCTCACTCTCTCTCTTCCTCTCTCTCTCTCCCGCTATATATATTTATCTTTCTACACCTGCCTCCCGCTCTCTATAATACCCATTCTATTTCATAACTTGGCCCCTCTGTCAACAGCGATAGTCTAATGACCAGTGATGTCTCATCGGTGATTATGGAAATCAACCAATAAATGGCGCTCTATTTGCTGTCCTCATGAAAATAAAATAAGATAAACATAAAAGAAAGATAAAATAAAAGATGGTGGACAGTTCAGGAGGTGATTTATTTGAAGTTGCCGCTCTTTATTTATTCAATTATATAATTAATCAATTTAATCGTCTGTGTAGAGCTGGTAAGCCGTGACAGACAGTCGTGTGTGTGTGTATATATATATATGTGTGTGTGTGTGTGTGTGTACGTTATAATACCCCGTTATAATTAAGATAAAAAAACAGAAGAATGAGTGCGTGTGTGAAAAAGAGACACACACAGATAGAGAGAGGGGAGAGAGAGACAAAGAAAGAGAGAGTATGTGTGAAAGAGAGTGAAAACGTGTGAGAGACGTCATGTAGGTGAGAGATAGAGGGTGGGGGGAACAAATGCTGCTAAACATGTCCGACACTCTAACGATTCTGCTTTTATATTGAAATAAAGGGTTTCTGATTTAGACACAAGGCCTACAATTTCGAGAGAGGGGGAAGTCGAATAAATCGACCCCAGTGTATTGCTGGTACTTTATTTTATCGATTCCGTAAGGATGAAAGTCAAAGTCAACCTCGGCGGGATTTGAACACAAAAGATAAAAGAATGGAATTATAAGCCACAAAATATGTTGTTCGGAGCTCTACTCATTATTACGAATCTACCGCTCTTCTATTGAATCAAATAATTGTTTCTACTTTTGGCACAAGGCCAGCAATTACCACCGTACATTACTGGTACTTTATT
>CAXHJY010001181.1:0-33627 GCA_964016885.1 Eledone cirrhosa
CTACGATCGAATTCAAAGAAAGGGAAAATTTATAATATTTAATTTCAATTTGTCTATCGAGGATTTCATTTTTAAATGACATAAATGTAATTTATATAATTGTTTCTACTTTCGGCACAAGGCCAGCAGTAACCCAGTACATTACTGGTACTTTATTTTATCGATCCTGTAAGGATGAAAGGCAAAGTTAACCTCGGCGGGATTTGAATTCAGAACGCAAAGGGACGTAACTATGCCCCTTTACGATCTGAGTTCAATGAATGCATGTATGGACACATCATTCTTGATGGAGTCGTAACGGTGCTGTTGGGGCATACAGAGTGTCTTGGGCATTTAAAACCTGGTGGCTCCTATCTCTCCAGATCTGAACGCAGCCAATTTCATTCAGAGAAAAGGGCAGAAAGAAAGGGTGATAGAGAGGAGAGGACAAGGAGATATAGAGAAAGATTTCAGTATTGGACTAAAAATATTTTTTCGTTGATCGCGGCGGGTTTTCAACTCTGAGCCCACGGAGCCGGAACGAATACCGTAAAAGGTTCTATTCGATGTTCTAATGGCTCTACCAATTCATTACCTGTTTAATTAAGGAATATGATTTACAAAAGAAATAAATGAATTAAAGAAGACATGCACACTCCCTCAATTACACACTACACCGTCATACCTGGTGTTGCTTTCTAGATAAACGTTCTTGAGGCAACCTAAATCACAGCACTACCATACATGATAGTGAGAGCTAGGACGCTGGAATAGCCAAGCATTCACAGGAGCATCACTGCATACTGCAGTAAGATTGTGAAAAAAAAACTTCATTGTCAATAACCCAACTCTTCCAAAGGTCTCAAATGTCATTTACCGATAAAAGAGATTTAGTCGAAGACTGAACAAAGAATGAAGGCTTCTGATAATAGTTTTATTGTTGAACAAAAGTATACAATGATAAAGGTATTTTAAAAAAAAAGAAAATTAAAATAATAATCAGAACAGAACAAAAGAAAGAAACGAAACTGAATAAAAAAGGGACAAGGGGGAAGGTAGGGACAGAAGGTATTTCTTAGCTAGACACCATGAACAAGATGAAATCATTATTGCGGAGAACATCCAGCGACATTCATCGTGTGGGAGGCACTGCTTCCGAGATTTTTGTAGTGACCGGCTCGAAACGGAAGCATTGGTCGAGTCCTAGGAGTTGGGTGTCTTCCTCTCCTCTGTGACAGTCCTGGGTCCGAGGCCTTTAGTTGTTCGGTGCAAAAAGGAAGCAGTTGATCATGTCCCGTTACTTGGCTATCTTCTCTATTATGGGTTATGCTTATTTATTTAGTTTGATAGGCAACGAATAGACAGTCGTTAGCACCTCAGATGGAATGCTCCGTGATATTCGTCCCGGCTGTCTGAACTTTGATTTCAAATCCCAGCAAGAACAACTTTGAGAGGGAAGGGGCTTTGCTAGATGTTAAATATTACGATGGTGCCCATACGATTCCATTAAGTGTATTGTGTCTAAACATACATGAGGGGGTTAGACTCACACCATAATCTTTTAGGTACTTTGGGTCTCGAAAGTTGAGGAAGATTTGTCGGTTATTTCTAGCAAACTGGGCTTCAATCTTGAAGCGTCTTTCAATGTTAGGTAAAACAAATTCCATATTTTTACAGAAGTTAAACGATCTACGGCTGAACCTTACATTACGCTTCAAAAAAGGGAAAGTAACTTACTGGAATTGACGTCTAATACACTCTGTTGTACTGTACTAGAGAGGTTATTGACTGGTTCTCCAGCATTGAAAACAAGTCAGATGTTCGATTCGTCCAACTGGACATTGCGAACTACTACGCCTCTATATCCACAGTCATCTTAAACAAGGCATTGATCTCAGCCATGGACAGGTCAAGCCTCACTAGAAAGGAAGTTGACATCATCCTAGTTGCTAGGAAAACATTACTAGAATTCGACTGAAAATTATGGGAGGGACAAAATAGACCAGATAGCTTTGATATTATAATGGGGTCGAGTGATTCCGCCCAAGTTACAGACGTTGTCGGCTTGTACCTCCTAAGTAAACTAACAGACGAGATCCCTAACATAGGCGGGGGCTTGTACAGAGACGACGTGCTGCTCTTGGCCCGCGGACTTAATAATAGCCAAATAGAAAGACTACATAAACGACTTAGGTATATCTTTAAAGCCCACGGCCTGGCGGTAGAAATAGAACGCAACAATAGGACAGTGAATTTCTTAGACGTGACATTAGAATTAGACACAGGTCTGTACCGCCCATACCATAAACCTAATGAGAACTTAAAGTATGTTAATAGACACTCCAATCACCCTAAGAACATTATTAATTCTATAGTTAAGAGTGTTTCCAAAAGAGTGCCCACCCTGTCGGCTAATAGGTCTACTTCAACCAGCACGCAGAATACAATAACTCCGCACTAGAAAAGGCTGGATATAAAGATAAGATTGCTTACAATAACCAGACCAGCAGCAAAACGTCGCAAAATTCACATAGCCCTTTAGAAACACACTTAGACAATGACGCCACCCCCACCCCAAGAATAACTACCACGCTAAGACCACCCCTAGCCGACAAGACGGGCAGCGATACATACCACTGCCAAGAAGGTAAAGCCATACCCTCCAACCCCTGTAAAGACTCGAAGCATAGCACACGAATACGTGGTAATAGAGACCTTATATTAAATGGTACAAACATAGCAACAGTACCCAAGGAAAATACACCTGACCAAAACACACCCACATACACACACTAAACCACAGCAACCGCTCTAAACCTCGTAAGACCCGGAGCAGATCCATGACATGGTACAACTACCCGTACTCTATACACGTTGCTACCAATGTACTAGGAACATTCTTCAGGACCCTCGACCAATCCTTTCCACTCACACACACAAATACAACAAGCTCTTTAACAGACACTCAGTAAAATTCTCCTTCCCCACAACATCCAATCTAGCCGACAGCATAATAAGACCAAAATACGCAAACACAAGCAAACACCCCAAGCAACCACTAACACAGTCCAAAACAACACCGCACAGACAATACATTACAACGCTCAACTATATGCTAACTCCAGCCAGAATCTGACCAACCGGCAATATAACAACGCTGAATAGCCCCTAGGTGCAACTGCAAAAAGCCGGAGGAATGCCCACAGAGCGGGGAGTGCCTCATCAAGAACATTGTGTACCAGTGCGATGTCACGGCCAGCCGATATGAATACACCTATATAGATGCGACCTCGACTACCTTTGAGGAACTTTACAACCAAAAAAGCTCCTTCAACCACAGACTTAAACGCTCCCAAACCAGACTGGCAGATTTGATCTGGGATCTCAAGGACAAGAACCTGAAATACCAGATCAAATGGTCAGTTAGGAGACGCGTGGCCCAACTTCCAATCGGGGGAAGCCACTGCAGGTTGTGCCTGGCTGAATCGGCCGAGATCATTAAATTAAAATCGGCCATAAATTTGAGATCGGAAATCCTCATAAACTGCAGACACACCAGGAAGCATACATTCACCACCTTAATATTCGGGCAGGAACCACGGACAAAACATAACAACCTAAACACAACATCAGAATAACTACCACTATTTTTCATATCTCATTTCATTACCAATGTTATCCTTGTTAATTGTTAATTTCTAATCCTTTTTTAGTCTTAATCCTGTAAATTTTAGGTTGCATCCATTATCATGCCCCTCATCATTGAACCCATCACCATGCCGCCACCACTCTTATCCACACCAACACATACCACATACCATTGAAGCACACACAAATCCCCAGCACCATACACTTCACCACAATGGTTTGCATCACCTCATTTTCTATCACTAACTTCACCACCGTTATTCAACATCACTTCTTATATTCTTTCTACCACCAATTAACCCCACAAGATATCATCTACACCCAACGCTGATGCACATACACCTGACCCTGTCTCGTGTGTGTGCACGCGTCTGTATATGCATGTATAGATGTGTATATATAGGCGTGTGTGTGAGTGTGTATGTGTATATGTGCATATGTGATTGCACCCCTGCACAACCTTATGGTGGTATGGGTCTCCTGACTGTGAGTACCCTTATCTTGTTGGCGTGTACACATGAGGAGACGCAGACAAATGTGCGATGCATGCATAGGTCGATGTGTCCGAAAATACATATCACTCGTATGATGTGTGCATGAGCCCGTGGGGCTAGTGCAGGTGTGCAGGATGACCGTATGAAAACTCCGTATCCTCTGCCACGATTAGACGCATACAACAAGGCACGCCCATCTGGCTCCGTGTATTTACCACGTGTGCCTACGTGGGGTGATATATGTATATATATATATATATATATATATATATATATGTGTGTGTGTGTGTGTGTGTGTGTGTGTGTGTGTGTGTGCACGTGTGTGTATTTACACATTCACGCTTGTGTGGATCAGCAAGCAGGGACTTATGCCCCTGTGTGAGTGTGCACACAGGTTTATTTATTTATTTATTTTCCTTTCTATACTCTCTCACACAGTATGCTTTCTATAAGTTTCTTAATACCCTTTTCTATCTTCTATAGCTTCTTATTTCCTCATTTGTGTAATGATATTATTTACGAAGTTTCTAAAAACAGTAGGAGGGTGGCATGAGTCCTTGTGTATGTAATTAAGCTTTTCGTTTAGCTTATGGAAGGGTCTGAAAGTATGTGTATGGAAGGGTCTGAAAGTATGTGTGCGAAGATCTAAATCAAAGGTTCTCAACGGGGGGCATATGCCCCTGGGGGCGATTTGGAGCAATTAGGCGTTAGGGGGGGGGGGGCGTTTGAAGTTTTGGGGGGCGCTGGAAGACTATTTACTTAGGTAAATTTTATAAGCCATATTTGTACGTCTCTGAGACAGCCAGTGTGAATGCATTTGAATGAAGAAAACGAAGAAAATAAATAAAAGAAGTTTGTCAACGAATTCCCTAGGGAGATAAAAGAAAAACGAAAGAAATCAAAGACAATGAAAATAAGGACAACGTCAACTATGACAACAGTTACAAGAACAACAGAAACGACAAGAAAAAGAAGCAATGGTGATGAAAAATGTGGGTGTATACATATACATATATACAATCATATACACACATGCATACGTACATACATATAAACCTATATACACACACATATATACACAGACAGGCCGGCGTTGGTGTTTGATGAGGTTGAGAACCTGGTCAGCTTTCAGCCAGAGCTGTGGTATTTAATATCCATAGGTAATAAAATCTAGAGACAAAATTCTCTCTACCAAAAAAACACATAGGTAAATGTATGTATGTATGTATGTATGTATGTATGTATGTATGTATGTATATAGAGTCAATAGCCATCCAAAATCACCGGGAGAGATGACCCCTTAGCCTTTGCCAAGGCAGAATTCTAGGAGTAGGAACACTCTGATATAACACCTGCAACCCTGATGGTATCCAATGATGTTGACTTGTTCTTCTTTTTGGTAAATATCATCTTGGTTAAGAGAGTGGGACTGGCTTTGTGCAGTGCCTTTTGCTCACTATAAAAGCTTCACGGCACAGGCATTGCTTTATATCTGGAGATCTCTCTGCACTTGTCATCACATGGTACCATGGGCTTGGCACTATGTGTCAATAATTGTCACAAGTGTAGTGTTTGTACCAGAGTTTTCAAGTCGCTGGCTGGACTAAAAAATCACACTCGTTCAGCGCATCGGTAGGGGTTCTCCTACATGGATATAACGTAGTGGCCGTATTCGAAAACGAGTTGGCAGCCACCATATATATATAAATATATATATATATATATATATATATATATATATATATATATATATATATATATATATATATACATACATACAT
Organism: Eledone cirrhosa; assembly: GCA_964016885.1. NCBI lineage: Eukaryota > Metazoa > Mollusca > Cephalopoda > Octopoda > Eledonidae > Eledone > Eledone cirrhosa. The sequence continues at coordinate 5,903 of CAXHJY010001181.1, forward strand.
TTACCTATGTGTTTTTTTGGTAAAGAGAGAAAAGTTATGATACGAAAGGACCTGTGTGGTTACTAAAACAAGGTTTAGGATGGTGGTTAGGACGGAACAGGGGGAGAAAGGAAGAAAGGAGTTTCCGTCGTCAGCTGTAAATGTTTCCCGAACCGATGTTTCGGCGCTGAATTACAGGATATCAGTGTATTTCGGGTGCACCCGAGGCCGTTTATTAATCAAAAGGCCAGGTGGAAAAGGAGAGAGAAAGAGAGAAAAAATGGGAGAAAAAAGGAGAGAGAAAGGAAAGAGAGGGAAAGGAGGAAGAAGAGGGGGGGAAAAGATGAGGAGAGAGAGGAAGAAGAGAGGGGGATAGGAAAGGAATAGGAGAAAAAAAGTGTACAGGTCCCATCGTGGGAAGACACAGGTGAAAGAAACATGCAAAGAAGTAACCGTGGAAAAATAGGGAAAGTAAGTTGTGGCCAATCTGGGAAGAACAGAGAACAAAAAACAGAGAGGCAGTACAAATGGTATGGTGTTTAGTTTCACGCTTCTCTCTCTCTCTCTCTCTCTCTCTCTCTCTCTCTCTCTCTCTCTATATATATATATATATATATATATATATATATATATATATATATATATATATATACATATTATACACACACAGACCTCCCCCCCCCCATATATATATATATATATATATATATATATATATATATATATATATAAGGAAAAAAGATGAAATCGAAAATGCAACTGGAGTCTTTTTTAAAAAAAATATATTTATTTGGTTCCTTTAGCGGTTTCGCAGTTCTTGTGCTTTTCAAAAGTAGAATTGAGATGGAGGGTTTGTGGTTTTTGTGAGAAAATTAGTTGAGCGCTCTATGATGTAACCGATATGGTGGAGAAGAGAGGAACCAACCATGAGCTACCCCTGGAAATTCCCTCTACCATGGGGATGGAAACCCCTGACACTGGACGGACATAATAGTAACTTTCGGCAGGATAAATACGCGGAAACAAAAACTAAGATAAACCCATATTTTCCTGCACCAAATCGCTTTTGAACAGAAATCTATACATTGACAAATTGACAATCATATGGATCATTTTGCATATATGTACTCTGTGTTTTTGCATTTACTCATTATTGGTTCTTTTCTTTTGTCTACTTTATATCTGTTTTTCTTTGGTTTTGTTCCATGTGATGGAAATTATGACTGTGTACCAGATTGACTACTGCCATGAATACTGTAGTTTACCCTCCGTTCTAATGTACGGCATTATCGTTCAATTATGTGGATGGTGTAACTGTGACATTGGAACCCCTTTCAGAACTTCTTACTTAAACATATCTCTCCATATTATTTACTCACTTCAATCTATGTTTTTTTACTCACCTCAATCCGGATTCTCACTTGAAAATTTTTTTAATTTCTAATTGTTAATTTTTTAATTGTTTAATTTATAATTTCTGATTTTTGATTTAGGATTTTAATTTTTGTTTCCAACTCTCACTCATAACTTCCAATGTAAAACCATGATACCTAGAATTAAGTATATTTTCTCTTGGGAGTTGATGGTCAGTCGTACTGTTCATGCTTGGTGAGAGGTAGTATTGTGACCTGTAAAAACTAACACTCTCCCATCCCCTCTGGCTTTCGGCTGATTGCCACAGACGGGACGGGTAGCAGTAAACTATGGTACAGGCCTAAATGGGTCATTGTTTGGCTGAGAGGGTGAACTGACTAAGCGAATTTCGTTGAAATCGGCGGTAGCTAATGGTCAACTTCCTTCGGACATGCGCCTGCGCAGACCGGTGGGGTGAATTGGTACTCACAGGGGAACGGATGAAGAACCCAAAAGCACACACTTCGTCCGTTCCCATGTCGATTCAACTTGGATTGCCTCAGAAACATAACCTTATTATGTAACAAGCTGTCTGATGATGTCACGACACTCGCACACAGAACAGTGTGGCCAGTGTCGTCATTGAAATATATATGACAGCATTATTATTAAAGGACTTGAACATCTGAAACTACTTCGCTTTTACTTATTCTATATATATATATTCTTTTTTTAGTCTGTCTACCTTTGGATAGAGCTCGATGTAATCTTGTAAAATCCATAGAGAAGTTGTGTTTCGCTGAATTAATTCTTTAGATACAGAGTCAGATATTAGGTATTAAATTAACAATAAAAATAAAAACAACAAAATTAAAACAAAGTTATAAAGTAAGTTGACTTTGTTCTTTTATTTTCATTGTTAATTTGATAACACACACACACACACACACACACACACACACACACACACACACACACACACACACACACACACACACACACACACACACACACACACACCAGTCCCACTGCCCGGGCCGACCAAAGCCCTGTGAGTGGATTTCATTGACCGAAACTAAAAGCGCGTCGTATATACCTATATATGTCTGTGTGTGTCTTTGCGTTTGTGTTTGCCCTCCCACCAATGCTTGTTGGTTTGTTGACGTGCCCATAACTTACCAAAGTGATGCTCCAGCATGGGCGTAGTCCAGAGACAGAAATATATATATATATATATATGTGTGTGTGTGTGTGTAGAAGAGGGGTCTCAAACTCAGGGACACAAAAGGGCCATTACGTCCTTATACAAAAATAATTCAGTGGATGGAAAAAAGCAAGCGAGGACTAAATTCCAAGACATTGAAAAAATCAGTGCCTACTTGGTCGGTGGCAAATTCAAAAGGATCAATCACGTGAGGAAACTTAGCTGAGAATTGACTTCCTGATGACGAAAGGTATTCTCCATGTTCCATTCAGAAACCATGTTTATTCCCTTTCAGAAACTAATTAGTTGGAGTGAAATTTTAGTAATTAAGTTAATTTTTATAATTTTCTTATTTTACGTCTATCATATAATTGTTCTGCATCCCCTTGCATTGAACCACAAAGTTACTAAGACAATACTTATATATTTGCTAGCATAGGTATGCATCTGTATATATATGTTGGTAGATATACTAATTCTTTATAATTATCTCCAAATTATTTTGTTGAGCAAAAATTTGCCAAAACTGCTACTATAGATAGTAATAATCCGGCTACTGTCTTCTTAACACACCACTCCTCACTGATTAACCTCGATGTCACGTGATTGATCCTTTTGAATTTGCCACCGTCCAAGTAAGCACTGATTTTTTCAATGTCTTGGAATTTAGTCCTCGCTTGCTTTTTTCCATCCACTGAATTATTTTTGTATAAGTTCCCTGTGTCCACGCATCGCCTGGAAACTTAGCTGAGAATTGACTTCCTGATGACGAAAGGTATTCTCCATGTTCCATGCGGAAACCATGTTTATTCCCTTTCAGAAACTAATTAGTCGGAGTGAAATTTTAGTAAGTAAGTTAATTTTTATAATTTTTTTATTTTACGTCTTTTATATATATATATATATATATAGTTATACTTTGGGAGGGTCATGTTGCCAATAAGAAACACACGCACCAGTTGCTTTCACTTCAATTTAATTTATTATATATTTATAAATTTACAAATTTATAAATTTCTGGTTGGTTGGTTGGTTCCACAACCAGATAGTTGTTTATATATATATAGTCATAGTTCTTTCGTCACACACTCTGTGACCTCTTCAGTGACTGGGGATTTCTTTCTTCGTTTCTGTGCCTTTCCTTTCTTCTATCCTACGCCATTTTGTTTGTGTGTGGGTTGCGTGCTCAGTTTGCGCATGCGCCACATCCGGGTGTCTGTGTGTGTTTGTGTTCATTTTTCTATTTTTCTATTTATCTATTTATATTTTTCTATTTGTTTGTTTATTTATTTATTTATTGTTGGTTGGTTGTTTGTTCTATGTGTGTGTGTGTTTTCATTTTGTCTTGTGTGTGTTTTCAATTGTAAGTTGTTTGTTCTATGTGTGTGTGTTTTCATTTTGTCCTTAATTGTAAGTTGTGATGTTGCTGTTCCACTCATATTTTCTATTTAATTTTGGTTTTAATTCTTTTATGCTTACTGCCTCTGTAATTTGCCTAAACATTGCGTCTTTCTTGTGTGTGGATTCTATTTTTATTTCTATGCTCTCTAGTTTACCCCTGTGTTCTATCTTAGCATGTTGGTAGAGCACAGATGATTCTTTACTATCTTGGAGGTCTCGCCAGTGTTCATTTATTCGTTCCCCTATACTACGAGCTGTCTCACCTATGTACACTATATTTTTGTTTCTACATTGTCCTTCAGTGCATCTTATGCTATATACTACATTTCTAGTTTTACAGTTAATATGGGGGCTTATTTTACAGGTTATACATTTCTTATCTATACATGAGTGTCTTTGGAACGGGTATGTCTTGCTAATAAGTGTTTTTACGGAGGTACCAGGTCTTTCTACTATCTTAATATTGAGATTATGTTTCTTTAGGGCCCTTCTAAATTTGTAGGCTAGTTCGTCTCTAGGGGTTGTATTGATGAACATTACACTCTGGTATTTATTGCTATCATACCATGAGTTTATTCTATTGGCCTTGTTCTTAGTTCTTTCTATTCTATTCCAAAATTTGCTCCTATACAAGGGGCAGGTTCCATTTATGTCATTATTTACCATTTTTTCCCATTTGGTTCTGGCTCCTTTATACACTCTGATTCTATCTCTCTGATTGTAGCCAGAGAACTGCATACGGTGGATGAAGTGTTGTATGTGTCTCTCTAGTTCTTTGGGGTTGCACATGCGGGACACATTTCTCATCACCCGTACCAAATCCGCAATCAGTATGTTGATTTTGGTATGGTCCGAAATGGCCGAGTTTCGGTGGATCAGATGTTTGGAAGTCATGGGTTTGGCATAATGGGAATGGAGGATTTGTTTTTGGTTGTTAATAGTATCTAACCAGAGCTCTGTGTCTAGTACAGGTAGTCGATGGTTGGGGTGTCTACTTGGGTAGTCTATAGTAACTCTAATGCTCTGGTGGATGGAGTTTGCTATTTGCTGGATGCTTTCCATTGTGTTTTTCTCTAGTTCCTGACTGTTCTTTAGTGGGGGTGTCTTAACTACGATGTTTATATCATCTACGTAGCGGGAGTACATTATCAGGGTTAAGCTGTCTTCCAATTGTTCATTAAGTTTTTGTTTAAGTCTACTGTCCCACCATACCATGAATAAGTTAGCTATGTCGCCTGCAATGCTAACACCAATGGCTGCTCCTTCCTCTTGGGCATATGTTTTACCATTAAATTTGAACATATGTTCCTTAAGGGTTAATTTTATGCTGGCCCCTACCGCATGTGCAATCATTTTCTTCAGTTCATCGTGGTTTTCGGGTGTCCGTATGGCTCTGGTCCACCCGTTCCATCTATCTGTGTGGGTTTTCTTGGCCATTGAGGTAATGGTAGGTGGTCTGCCTCTTGCTGGTCTTGTAGGGCACAGGTTGCTAAGGTCATAAGTGTCTAGGTAACTATTACTATGGGTAAGCTTAAGTAGAAGTCCCAGCTCACTGGTATCAATCCCACGGAACTCAACCTTGCTCTCGCTGATCATTTCGACGCATTTCTCCACAGCAAAATCCACGTCAATAGATGGATACAGGGACACAACATCCATACTGCCTATTATGCAGTTTGTTAGGTCCCCAGATCGGTTACCCGCGCCGATTCTGCTGAGGAGGTCCTCCGTGCTGTCACACACATCTGGGGACATCTCAATGATGGGGCGTATGATCAGGGAGAGGAAGTAGGACACTCTGTAGTTACTAGCAATGTTAGCCCCACAGACTGGCCGTGTTGGTGGTCCCGCGACAGGGTCCCAGCCCGTTTTATGGTCTTTTCGAAGCCCATACAACGCCGGTACGTCATTGTTCCAGGCCTGGAAGTTGTTGGCAGTCCTTTTGTTGGGCTGCATTATATTTGTCCACATCACCATATGGGCATTGAGGGTTTTTTCTCTATCCTCATGCTCCTGTGGTGTTACCTCTCTTGTGTTAGTGATGTGGGGTTGCATTGCCTGGATGTAGTTTGGCAGGCTGTCAACCGACATTCTGCCAGACTTGTCTGTTGGAAAGCATGCTATCTCTCCATTACGCGAGCGCTGCATGAGCTTACGCAAGCCATTTGCAGATTCTTCTCCCAGTTGCTGGGCCTCTATTCTATTATGCTTCTTGCTATACTGTTCTATAATATTTCTAAGTTCGGATTTAGCTATACTAAATTGTGCTTCTGTTTGTTCATCGACCTGCGACGGCAACTGCGTGCGTTTGTTAAATGGCAAAGTCGTGGCGTGGACTCGTCGTAGGTCGAATGATTTATCGGAGGGGTTATAAAACGGAGAGTTCCAGGCTGCTGCTTTATGTGTACTAGTGCTATTGTTATTGTTAGTTGTGTTGTTTCTATTTCCACCAACAGCAGCAGCCTCAGCTTCATGGTTGTTTCTATGTCTCTCATAATTACTCCTGTCTCTTTCCACTGGCTCAATGTTGTTATCTACCCTATTTTGTGTGTCTGTGTGTTCGTCTTGGTTATTCTCTTTGTCCTTAGTCTCCCATCTCCTTTTCCTTTTAATCCTATTACTTTCTCTTATTTCTCTGATTTCTGTGCTACTGTCATTACTTGTTTTCTGTGTCTGTGTGTTTGTTAAGATTGTGGTGGTGGTGAGAGGCATTGAATGCGTGTGTGTTGTTGTTGTTGATGTGTGTTGTTGTTGTCTCCGTGTGTGTGTGTGTTATCGTTGTTGTGTGTGTTGTTATTGTTGTTTGTGTTTGCGTGTCTGTTGTTGTTGTATCTGGGTATGTTGCTATTGTTGTTGTTGTTGATGTGTGTGTTGTTGTTATTGTTGTCTCCGTGTGTGTTGTTATTGTTGTTTGTGTCTGCGTGTCTGTTGTATCTGGGTATGTTGCTATTGTTGTTGTTGTATCTGGGTATGTTGCTATTGTTGTTGTTATTGTTGTTTGTGTCTGTGTGTCTGTTGTTGTTGGGATGTGTGTTGTATATGTGTGTGCGTATATTGTTGCTTTTGTTTCTGTTTTTGATGCTCCAGCGTAGTTTCGTAAATGATTTTTCTATTTCTGACAGACAACTAATCATATTTACCTTCTTGAATGTCGCAAATTTGGGTGGCAGACGTAACACAGACATTTCATTATTATCTATTTCCGTGTTTCCATAAATGTTGGTATTTTCATTGTTGAACTCTTCAGATAATGAGGTGTCGGCCATGTTGATACCGTCAATTTTGTCGGGATATCTATTGGTATACTCTATAGTATCCCGATTTAGCTTTGCCTGTTTAAGCCACTTTAATTTTCTGTTAAAGTGCTTATTACATTCTTGAGTAATGTACTGTTCTTCGGGGCGTATAAGGCTTATAAATGTTAGTTTTTCTGCTGGTGTGGTGATTTTAGATATTTCATCTATTAGGTTACGCTTTAGTTTTTCTTGATGACTTAATTCTCTATAGATCTTCTTTTTTATGTTTAGAATTAAAGTTCGTTTTAGCCTATCTGCTTGTTTTTTGGTGAGTTGTAATCTTCTAACGTCGGTATTGATGGTGTTGGTGTAGATTCTAGAGGTGGTGCACAGTTTTATGAAGTGTAGTTGTCGAGATGTTATGGTTTTTCGTAGACAACAGAACATGGTGGTTTTCAGTATCTTGTTAGCCTGGCTAATTGAAAACACACACAAAATGAAAACACACACAAGACAAAATGAAAACACACACACACATAGAACAAACAACCAACCAACAATAAATAAATAAATAAATAAACAAACAAATAGAAAAATATAAATAGATAAATAGAAAAATAGAAAAATGAACACAAACACACACAGACACCCGGATGTGGCGCATGCGCAAACTGAGCACGCAACCCACACACAAACAAAATGGCGTAGGATAGAAGAAAGGAAAGGCGCAGAAACGAAGAAAGAAATCCCCAGTCACTGAAGAGGTCACAGAGTGTGTGACGAAAGAACTATGACTATATATATATAAACAACTATCTGGTTGTGGAACCAACCAACCAACCAGAAATTTATAAATTTGTAAATTTATAAATATATAATAAATTAAATTGAAGTGAAAGCAACTGGTGCGTGTGTTTCTTATTGGCAACATGACCCTCCCAAAGTATAACAATATCGGTTTCAACACACGATTTCAGATAAAGAATCTTGCTAAACAAATTCAGAAACGAAATATATATATATATATATATATATATATATATATATATATATATATATATATATATATATATATATATATATATGTATATATATATATGTATATATATATATATATATATATATGTATATATATATATATATATATGTATATATATATATATATATATATATATATATATATATATATATATATATATATATATATATATATATATATATATATATACACGGAAAAAATGAAACGAAATTTCATTTCCCACTCTTAGTACGGCGGTTACTTAAATATAAGTATGTACACGTACATACATATATGTATACACACGTACAGTAGTATGTATATATATACATACATGCACACATATATATATGTACGTATGGATTCACCGAACATTTATTATAATGCTCGGTGCGTTTGTAAACAAACATCCCGTATTAAGCCGTAGTGTCTAGCAACCATCGTTGCTCGTTTGTTCAACACTGACAAAGGAACGCTGTACTAGTTTCAAGCTTATTAGCTATCGTCAGCAACATATACCTTCCTGCCAGATTGTTGAACGTATATACTTACCTTATGCATATTAACGGCTGAGTAGCCCAATTTGCATATCGAGTGGGTTAATCGGCCGGGTGCATCGAAAACGGAAAAAATGAAACGAAATTTCATTTCCCACTCTTAGTACGGCATGTATGTATATATATACATACTACTGTACGTCTGTATACATATATGTATGTACGTGTACATACTTATATTTAAGTAACAGCCGTACTAAGAATGGGAAATGAAATTTCGTTTCATTTTTTCCGTTTATCGTTTTCGGTGCACCCGGCCGATTAACCCACTCGATATGCAAATTGGGCTACTCAGCCGTTAATATGCATAAGGTAAGTATATACGTTCAACAATCTGGCAGGAAGGTTACGTTGCTGACGATAGCTAATAAGCTTGAAACTAGTACAGCGTTCCTTTGTCAGTGTTGAACAAACGAGCAACGATGGTTGCTAGACACTACGGATTAATACAAACACACCGAGCATTATAATAAATGTTCGGTGAATCCATACGTACATATATATATGTTATATGTGTGCATGTATGTATATATATACATACTACTGTACGTCTGTATACATATATGTATGTACGTGTACATACTTATATATATATATATATATATATATATATATATATATATATATATATATATATATATATATATATATATATACAACTGGCAGTAAGAGAACAAAACAGTGAGTACATTAAATTATTACACCCAAAAGACTTAAAACTTAGACCTATTATAGCTGGTCCAACATGCCCCACGCACCGTCTAAGCAATTTTGTTGACATTATTTTGAAACCACTAAGGGCGGTGAATTGGCAGTATCGGTAGAGGGTTGGACGCCATGCTTTCTAGCATAGTTACGTCCCTTTACAGTCTGAGTTCAAATCCCGCCGAGGTTAACTTTGCCTTTCATCCTTACGGGGTCGATAAAATAAAGTACCAGTAATGTACTGGGTAGTTGCTGGCCTTGTGCCTAAAGTAGAAACAATTATTTTGAAACCACTATGTATTCACATACCCAGTGTCATCCGGGATGATATCGATTTCCTGTCCCATCTTCCCAAAACCACGGAAACGAATTCACTTCTACTCAGTTTTGATGTGGTAAGCCTTTACACCAACATTACACATGATTTAGGAATAAAGGCGGTTAAATACTGGGTGGAAAAACATAGAGAAGTGATTCCCATTAGATTCACAGCGCCATTTATATTAGACGCAGTTAAACTTATTCTGGAAAACAACACTTTCTTCTTCAATGGAAAGAATTACATCCAAATTAGAGGCACAGCGATGGGAACGAAGTTTGCTCCCGTTTACGTGAACTCTGTAATGGGATACTTAGAACAACAACTCTACCAAGAAATAGAGGAAAAATATAGTACTGACTTTAGAAAGTACATTGAAAAATCTTGGAAGAGATACCTTGACGACTGTTTCATCATCTGGACAGAATCTCTAGATACTCTGGATGAGTTCAATATCCTCCTGAATAACCTACACCCATCTCTCCAATTCACAAAAGAGATGAGTAGGACCAAATTACCATTCCTAGATATAATGATAATCAAAAACGACACCACCATTACCACGGATATATATTATAAACACACAGACACCCATCAATATCTGAATTTTAAGTCGTGCCATCCACCTCATACAAAACGCAACATCCCATACTGCCTATCCAGAAGAATTTGTACCATTGTAGAAGATACGAATACCAGGTACAAACGCCTAACAGAACTAAGAGAATTTTTGCTCAAACAAAAATACCCATCTCTACTTATAGAAAATGGCATACAGCGGGCTATAAAAATACCTATACAACAACTTAGGACAACCCAAGGAAGAAGAAACCAAGAACTGGTCATACCATTTATAATGACACACAACCCATGTAACCAGAATATCTTCAACACTGCCAAAGCAAACCTACCGATCATTGCTCAAAGTAAGGAATTAAAAGGCTTAATCACAGATAGATCTTTGACTCTTAATAAAAGACAGCCAAAAAATTTGAAGCAATTGCTAACAAAAGCAAAGTTTGACCTTAACAACAAAGACCAATCATTCACTGTATCTAAATGCAATGATAGTCGATGCGGCACATGTCAATCCATACACGCCGGTCAATATATGAAAACAAAAACTGGAAAAATATTCCCAAATGCAAATATGAACTGCAAAAGCAGAAATCTAATTTACTGCATTAAATGCCCGAATTGTGAGGAACTATATGTCAGTCAAACTGGAAATGCACTATCGGAACGTGCACGGGTACACCGTCAACAAATCAGAGACCCAAATGTCCGTCAGATACCCCTAAGTAACCATCTAGCAACATGTTGTCAGGGAATATTTATAATATTCCCATTTTACAAATTACACAGCCCAAGTGAAATCAAGAGAAAAATCAAAGAAAAGAATTTTATTGATAAATTCAAACCCAAGCTAAATGAACAATAATAACGCTTAGGGGTATTACTTCTACTACCACTATGACTACAACCACTAACAACAACAACAACAACAATAATAATAATAAAAGTGATGTTGATGGTGATGATTAATAGAAAATGCTATGTTCATCATTTCTAAAAATAGAAAAACAATTGATGCCTTGGATATAATTAATTATTGGTCGTTAGACATGTTCAACCAACCGTGACGCTTAAACCAATCAGCTTTAGTAATTCAGTGAAACTACACACTGATTGGTCGAAATACAGTTTACAGGGTTTAGCATTCTGGGGCCACTTTTCTCTGTATAAAATGTATAAAAGGTAGGAAATTTACCCATCTTATTACAGTTGAAAATTGCAAACTTGACTGTCACCACATATTATGAACCTGAAGATTGTGAAAGCATGAAAGTACTTGTTCAATTAACACTTAGAATTTAATATTCTATCATACTATTTCATTATAATACCATTATATATTTTAAAGGATTGTAAATAAAACGAGTAAATCAGACAAAGTTGGAATTCCTCTTATTAATATAATCTTCTATACACAATCATACACACCCGTGTATATTTACCTATCTCTCTCTATATATATATATTCCTATTGTGTATATGCCAACATGTCTGGAAAGCAACAAATGAAATCAACAGAATCAGAAATAATTCTAAAGGAGATATCATCGAAATTATCAACACTTATCACGATGATGGACACACAATCCTCTATTTTAAAGTAAATAGAAAAACAATCTACAGACGGAAAACTTATAACTGAACATATAAACTCTGAAATTAAGAATTTAGCTGAAATTATACCAACAGTTATCAAAGATACAAGAGAAAGCCTACCACAACCCCCTTGGATGTCAGAAATAAACGAAAGAAATTTGGAAAACAAAACACATCGAATAAGAAAAGAAATGTGGAAGACATGGAAAAAATTCCTTAACATAAGAAAACAAAATTTCTGGAAAGCATACAAATGCGAAAAATATGTCGAAACACATTCGAAATGGCTCTCTCTAACGGCACCCATACTCCCTCGTAAATACCTAATTACAGAAATTGCAGGAGAACCAGAAGAAGAAACAAAACTCCGATGGGAACTTACATTGACAAAATTCAGGACCGACATCTCCATTTCTGAATGTAAACAATCCCGCTACAAAGCCAAATATGAAGCTATTGATGACCAAATTGAAGTTGAAATTTCAAAGCTAACGACTGGTATTATAGCTGAAAAACTACGAGAACTATGGATCAGAGATATCTCAAAAGAATAAAACAAATCAAGAAAGGTATGGCAGCAGAAACAATTATTTCTCGACGAATATGCTGAAAATTACGGTAAAGACTCTGGAACCCTGAGAAAAAGCATTAAAAGTGGACAATCTCATCAACACAACATACGCCAGAACACGTGCCAACACAAACACTCACCTTACCTTGAATCAAAGAAGAACTACGGTAATAACTCTTCGCTTTTTCTACAAAAACACCCTATCGCACACAACATGAACAAAAAGCACAAACACGATAGATATTCCTTTGACCAGACCATGAGAAGTAGTAAAACCAGGAGATCATTCTCAAGATCTCAACAGAGACTACCAACAAGGAATGTAGAAACAAAACGTAGAATAACCAGATCACTCTCAAGATCTCAACAGAGATTACCCACAAGAAACTGAACGAAAAAAAGATCTAAACCTGAAAGCAAACCTAGGTCATTTCCCCAGATTGTTAAAAATAATGCTAACAGGAAGAAAAATAATATACAGAATACCAAAAATAGGACAAAATACATAACGAAACCAAATATAATATCACGACCAAAAGTTCATCAAGCGAACACCAACAGGAATATAAATCCTGAACAGAGAAAAATCCATTTTTTAACGTCAGGACAACAGAAACCGGAAAAAGAAAAACTCCAGGAGGAAACATACCCAAAACAACTGTACACGTAGATTCTAAAATAATTAATTTATCTAAAAGAGATCTTGACAATGATGAAATGTGCGTCTATGTGTCATGGTTGAATTTAATAAACACAATCTTTTGTATGTATACACATATACACAAACATTTTTATGTATGTATATATATATATATACACAAAAAACGTTTTCGCTTTTGTATTGTTGCGTGTGTGTGGGTTTTTTTTAAAAGTTTGTTTATCAATCTATCAATCAGTAAAATAGTGTATATGTATATAATATACACACTAATTTACTGATTGATATATTCATTATAATGTTGGATTACAATGTTCCTTATTTATCCAACTTTTACTCGCATCATTTCACTATCCGACAGTGACGCATCTGCAAGGGTTTGCGACCGGCAAATATCAGCATTTGTAATGCAAAGGGAAGCATAGTTTCTGTGATTTGCCCTAATGATCGTATTTGTGTTTATGCATGTTTTGCACATAAAGAATGAATGCAAGGCTTCTGTACATTGTTGGGTGAGCCTAGTTTACATGGGTTGACCATAGGCTGAGAGACTTTAAATTCACGGTCGCGGTTTCTAATAATAGGGATCAACACCAATAATACATCAAGTTGTAAAGAGTTTTATCCCAACTATAATCCCATGAAATAATGAAGTGGTTAAAATATTTTCAGCAAATTTAATATATATTCTTCATAACATTATGTATGAATTAACTGATAACATATTCATCGTAAATTGATGGCCAATAAATTGCTCGGTTTCAATATGATACATGCAATGTCTAATATCACTAAATAAATATTATTTATACAGATGTTTCATTAAGTTTTACATAAATTTTCTAGAGAACAATTGTCTTTTAATAGGAAACGAAGAGCTACAAAATCTCAATATCGAAACCGTTTTACTGAATGTAAGTAAATACTTTCTGCATGGTTTATTATTTTGTTTCACTCATCATTTTCTATCCTAGCCAGATTATTAATTTCTTTACCATTTGTTGAACTGTTCATCAATGTGTAATGACAAAACTATCAATCAGGGAGATATGACTACAATTTATACAACATACTGATCAGTAGAAAGGAGTCATGGGGATAGTAGGTTACAATAGTTCATGTGAAAGTTGGATATTGTGGGTTTATAACTAAATCCATAATACTAGTATTCTATCTTGAGAATGATAACAAGGAGGGGATTATGGAAGAGAAATGAGAATAGGTAATTAATAACCATAGACATGTTAAATACATGTGACAAAAGATTATGAGAGCTAAAACAAATCATGAGTATATATTAAAACAAAATACTTGATGTGCAGTTAACATAGTTTCCTCTACTTCTAGATTAGTGTTGTGGCTTCTGTTTGGCAGGAAAGATAGAACAGTATTCTAGAATGTAGACCTAAAACAATTGAATATTCCTTGGTTTGTCATTGCTGTTAAGGAGAGGGAAGGATAATGTCGGAAAGTTACAGAATCATTTTAAGATCCAGTCAACGACTGAGGAAAGAAATGTTATGCTGTGCAAACTATATGTATGATATCAAATAATGAATTTGTGTGTGTGCGCACGCGCGCGTGTGTGTGTCTGTTCGTGTGTGTATCTGTTCGTGTGTGTGTTAGAGATAGGGAGTATGTGTGTATATTTGTGTCTAAATATCTTGTCATTAGATTTTACAATAACTACTTCTTACAACAAATAGATTCAAGCTATCAGGCTATGACTTAAATCTCACACATTAAGACCATAATTGTACTGAATCATCTGATTTCCAACTTTAATATTTTTTAATTTGTGTTTGTTTGTTTTGTTCATTTATTTACAGGGTCCATCCTGTGAAAATGAATTCCTTCTCACAAAAAATTCCAGAAAAAGACGAAATTTTAGATTTCTTGGAGATTATATGCAAAGGAGGTTATCTGAATATTGTAGCATTTACGAATTCTGGCAAGGTAACTCTACAAACAATTCTTCACATTATGTTAACTTATGTCCGCTTATGTAATTGTTTCACATTTGTTATAACAAAACTGTAAAACTTTTATTAGATTCTTTATCTAATTATTTTACTGTTAATGACTTTCAATGGCTTCATTGTTGACACCAACGTTATATTTGCCACATAGAATATGTTGTAGTTGTTAACTAATAAAACTTTCAACAAAGTAATATATTTTTCCTACTAAAAGTAATGAATAATACAACAACATCAGCCACAAGCACAAATGTTAACAGCGGAAAAGATGAGACAAACAATATATTGAACTGTTTTTACACAACATAGAACATAATGATTACATAGAAATACTAAAATTCTAGTAATAAAATAAGGAAAAGAACAACAAACTATCATCATCATCTGCTATAAAGGTTGGATTCATCATTATATACCATGTCAGTACTCAATCAATGTTACTGTGCTACAGGGGAGGGGGATTAGTTTTCAAACATTTCCGCAGCTTACAAAGAACATTGGGTGTAGGAAAAAAGTACATACTTTAAGTTGGGAAGTTTCTTGTTTTCCTTACGGTACCACTTCATAGTTTATAAACCGAAGAAAAATAAGCAATCGATTACCAACTATCGATTTTGGTAAAGCTATGGAAGGCGCAAAACTAATCATTAGTGGAATTGTCTTTGGATAAATTCCAGTAAAATACAAAACACCTTTTTATCTGTTGGGATCTGAGAGACACCCAAAACTATAGACAGCATGGTGTGAAGAATGTTTTAACTGTGGCAGCAGATACAATAGGACTGGACGTTGTATCCGCTAGAAACTATTAAGTTAAGTTATTATCACATATATATTACGTAAGATGATTATGTTTGTCAATAGAAAAGCTTAAATGACGTTTGTCCGGGGCATCAATAAATCATTAAAAGATATTTATATATAAAGACAAAGAGCCATGTATCGGTAGAGAAACACATAGTATTTTGTACATGAATATAAAGCATATAGTATCTTGGAAAAAAGTATATACTTTAAGGTGGATGCTCTGAAAATACATCAATTGAGCTTTTCTACTGAGAAACATAATCATCATACGTATTATATATGTTATGATAACTTAGCTTAGTATACATACACACACACACACACACACACACACACACACACACACACACACACACACACACATATATATATATATATATATATACACACACACACAAACGTATATATATTTATTATATCTACATACATATATATATATATATATATGGGGAGGGTCATATTTGCGTAATATTGCCAGAATTAATAACAGAACACACTCACTGTTTGGTTGGTTTTCGCTTCTCGCTGTCTTTTATATATATATATCTGCGATCTAACTTACTCGGTCCTCAATGTTGCCATTGACTGACCGGCGGTCAAAAATAATACAGATACAATATAGACACAAACACATATATATAGTTTACATAATTTACATAAATCTTTCGTTGCACATCTGCAACATCGTCAGTGGTGTTATATTCATTGTTCCTCCTGTTGTGTTGTATGTCTACGCCATTTTTTTTTTTTGTTCAGTCTGTCTATATATTTATTTATTTATTTGCTTGTTTGTTTATCTTATTTTATTTTGTCTTCTTTGCGCATGCGTTTGCGTGTGTGTATAGTGTTATGTGTGATGTGTGACTAGTGTGTATAGTGTTGTGTCTGCTGGGTGACTAGTGTGTGTTTATGTGCTTGTGTATGTATTTATTTATCTTATTTTATTTAATTTTATTTACTTATTTATACTTCTCTTAGGTCAGTGTTGTTTGTTTGGGTGTTGTTGTTGTTCCACTCATTCTTTCTGTTTAGCTTTGGTCTTCTAATTTCTATTTCACTGGCCTCTCTGATTTGCCTATCTGCTGGGTCATTCCTATGTTTAGATATTATTCTAATTTCTATGTTGTCTATGTTACCGTCATGTTGTTGTCTAGCATGTTCGTATAGTACTGACCCGTTTTCTCGTCCTTTTAGTTCCCCCCAGTGTTGGTCTATCCTTTCACCTATGCTACGAGCTGTCTCACCTATGTATGTTGTTGTCATGTTTCTGCAAGTACCCTCTGTACATCTTATGTTATAGACTACGTTTCTAGTTTTACAGTTTATCCGGGGGTTCACCTTACATATGATACATTTCCTATTGGTACAGTGGGTTTTCTTAAAAGGGTAGGTTTTGCTGATCAGGGATTTTATGGTGGTTCCTGGCTTTTCTACCACCTTTATTTTTAAGTGGGTCTTTCTCAGGGCCTTTCTACACTGGTTAGCTAATTTCCCTCCAAGGGTGGCGTCCACAAACATGACACTCTGATATCTCTGGTTGTCGTACCATGAT
This sequence comes from Eledone cirrhosa, assembly GCA_964016885.1. NCBI lineage: Eukaryota > Metazoa > Mollusca > Cephalopoda > Octopoda > Eledonidae > Eledone > Eledone cirrhosa. The sequence continues at coordinate 23,414 of CAXHJY010001181.1, forward strand.
GTGGCCTTCCCTATCTTATGTCTAGCCCTATCTAAGCTATTCCATGATTTGCTCCTGTATAGTGGGCAAATTCCTTTCATGTCCAGTTCTATGAGGGTCTTATACTTTTCCATGGCTCCTTCGTATACTCTGACTCTGTCTCTTTGGTTGTAGCCAGAGAACTGCATGCGGTTGATGAAGTGTTGGATGTGTCCTTCCATTTCTGTTGGGTCGCACATGCTGGACACATTCTTCATCACTCGTACCAAATCTGCGATCAGAATATTAAACTTAGCACTACTGGACATTGCTGAGTTTTTGAGTATCAGGTATTTGGAGGCCATGGGTTTAGCATAGTGTGAGTGGAGAATTTGGGCTCTCTCGTCTATAGTGTTAATCCAGAGTTCTGTGTCTAATACAGGTAGTCTATTGTTAGGGTGTTTGGAAGGGAAGTCTATAGTTACAGTTATACTCTGGTGTATGGAATTAGCTATCTGCTGGATGCTTTCCATCGTGCTACGTTCTAAATCAAACTTGTTAGTGCTCTCTAGTGGGGGTGTTCTTATAACTATATTGATATCGTCTACATAACGAGAGTACATGATGAGGTCTATGGAGCTTTCATTAAGGAGATCTTTAAGTCTCCTTTCCCACCATACCATGAAAAGGTTGGCAACATCACCAGCTATGCTGACGCCGATGGCTGCTCCCTCATTTTGGGTGTAGATTTTCTCATTGAACTTAAATATGTGGCCCTTTAGGGTAGTTTTGATACTAGCCCCTATTGCATGTGCGACCATTTTTCTTACCTGATCAGTGTTATGGAATGCAAAACGGAGCTGGAAAAGTGTTTCACAAAAATACGTTGGAATGCAAAGGTAAACAACAACAACAATAATAACGGTAGTAGTAATATAAACAATAACTCTGGGTATAGAAATAACAGCCATAACCATAACAATGGCAGGAAAGTGAGAAATAGTGATAATGGCAATAATACTAGCGATAGACAGAACAACAACCACAATAATAATAATAATAGAAACGTTAACCACAGACACAGCAACAGTGACCACAGTAGTAATAACGGTAACAATACGAACAACAACAATAACCACAGTGGTAATAATGGAAATAATACATGTAGCAACATCAACAAAAACAAGAAACATAATAATAGTAACAACCACAATGGTAGAAATAGCAGTAACAACAACAACAATAACGGTGAAGTAAACAACAATACATCTAGCAATCATAACAATAATAATATTAATGCTAATGATAGAAACAACAACAACCACCATGATAACAATAATAGCAACACACACAACTATGACGATAGAAATAACGACAACCCCTTAGAGAAACTATTTTTCAACCCAGCTGACAAAACATATAAGATGGGTAATATCTATCCTACGAGGTTACCCTTTAATAAAAGAGTTTGCATACCACAGCAAATAGATGACGAGACGGAGGCACAGTTCACCATAGCTAGAAATAAGATTAGACAAGTAGTAGACAGGTACACTATGAGACAGAGCAGACCAGAGGCCCAACAACTTGGGATAAAACCTGTAGAAGGCTTGGTTAGCCTCAAGCAGCGCACAAGGGATGGTGAGGTAGTGTGTCTACCCACAGATAAGTCTGGTAGGATGTCAATAGATAGCATGCCGAACTACATCGAGGCAATGCAACCCCACATCACCAACACGAGCGAAGTTGCACAACTAACACACGATGGGAGAGAAAAAATCCTCAACGCTCACATGATGATGTGGACTGACATCCTAAAGCCAAGCAGACGCACTGCCAACAACTTCCAGGCGTCTAACAATGGCATACCACCCTTGTATGGGCTCCGCAAAGACCACAAGACAGTCGACGACCCGACAACAGGACCACCAACAAGACCCGTATGCGGAGCTAATATAGCTAGCAACTACAGGATCTCCTACTTCCTCTCAATGGTTATACGCCCCATAATCAAGATGTCCCCAGATGTATGTGAAAGTACAGAGGACCTCCTCAGCAGAATCAGTGAGTGCAACAAAAACAGGAGCCTATGAAAAATGGTCGCACATGCAATAGGGGCTAGTATCAAAACTACCCTAAAGGGCCACATATTTAAGTTCAATGAGAAAATCTACACCCAAAATGAGGGAGCAGCCATCGGCGTCAGCATAGCTGGTGATGTTGCCAACCTTTTCATGGTATGGTGGGAAAGGAGACTTAAAGATCTCCTTAATGAAAGCTCCATAGACCTCATCATGTACTCTCGTTATGTAGACGATATCAATATAGTTATAAGAACACCCCCACTAGAGAGCACTAACAAGTTTGATTTAGAACGTAGCACGATGGAAAGCATCCAGCAGATAGCTAATTCCATACACCAGAGTATAACTGTAACTATAGACTTCCCTTCCAAACACCCTAACAATAGACTACCTGTATTAGACACAGAACTCTGGATTAACACTATAGACGAGAGAGCCCAAATTCTCCACTCACACTATGCTAAACCCATGGCCTCCAAATACCTGATACTCAAAAACTCAGCAATGTCCAGTAGTGCTAAGTTTAATATTCTGATCGCAGATTTGGTACGAGTGATGAAGAATGTGTCCAGCATGTGCGACCCAACAGAAATGGAAGGACACATCCAACACTTCATCAACCGCATGCAGTTCTCTGGCTACAACCAAAGAGACAGAGTCAGAGTATACGAAGGAGCCATGGAAAAGTATAAGACCCTCATAGAACTGGACATGAAAGGAATTTGCCCACTATACAGGAGCAAATCATGGAATAGCTTAGATAGGGCTAGACATAAGATAGGGAAGGCCACATCATGGTACGACAACCAGAGATATCAGAGTGTCATGTTTGTGGACGCCACCCTTGGAGGGAAATTAGCTAACCAGTGTAGAAAGGCCCTGAGAAAGACCCACTTAAAAATAAAGGTGGTAGAAAAGCCAGGAACCACCATAAAATCCCTGATCAGCAAAACCTACCCTTTTAAGAAAACCCACTGTACCAATAGGAAATGTATCATATGTAAGGTGAACCCCCGGATAAACTGTAAAACTAGAAACGTAGTCTATAACATAAGATGTACAGAGGGTACTTGCAGAAACATGACAACAACATACATAGGTGAGACAGCTCGTAGCATAGGTTAAAGGATAGACCAACACTGGGGGGAACTAAAAGGACGAGAAAACGGGTCAGTGCTATACGAACATGCTAGACAACAACATGACGGTAACATAGACAACATAGAAATTAGAATAATATCTAAACATAGGAATGACCCAGCAGATAGGCAAATCAGAGAGGCCAGTGAAATAGAAATTAGAAGACCAAAGCTAAACAGAAAGAATGAGTGGAACAACAACAACACCCAAACAAACAACACTGACCTAAGAGAAGTATAAATAAGTAAATAAAATTAAATAAAATAAGATAAATAAATACATACACAAGCACATAAACACACACTAGTCACCCAGCAGACACAACACTATACACACTAGTCACACATCACACATAACACTATACACACACGCAAACGCATGCGCAAAGAAGACAAAATAAAATAAGATAAACAAACAAGCAAATAAATAAATAAATATATAGACAGACTGAACAAAAAAAAAAAAATGGCGTAGACATACAACACAACAGGAGGAACAATGAATATAACACCACTGACGATGTTGCAGATGTGCAACGAAAGATTTATGTAAATTATGTAAACTATATATATGTGTTTGTGTCTATATTGTATCTGTATTATTTTTGACCGCCGGTCAGTCAATGGCAACATTGAGGACCGAGTAAGTTAGATCGCAGATATATATATATAAAAGACAGCGAGAAGCGAAAACCAACCAAACAGTGAGTGTGTTCTGTTATTAATTCTGGCAATATTACGCAAATATGACCCTCCCCAAATATAACAATATCTGTTTCGACACACGATTTCATATAAAAAACCTCGCAAAACTAATTCATCGCCGCTATATATATATATATATATATATATATATATATATATATATATATATATATATATAGACGGCCTTTCCTGATGATTTCCTTCGAATGAAACAGTTCTAGTGCTGTAGAAGCCATTTCTATATTAAATATTGTTTATACTCTACTATGTATTGAGCAACTTACTTACTGTGGTTACCTCCCAATTGAACCCGACACACATAACACACACACACACACACCACACACACACACACACACACACATATATATATATATATATATAGAGAGAGAGAGAGATTACAGTAATCAAAGTTCAGTTTAAGTCATTTATTTGCTTACAATTGTTTCCTCCAAACCGAGGTTTGGATTCTTCGGAGCAACTATTTATAACATACTTGACCTCCTTTTCAACCCAAGAGACACATAAAACATATGTGCATATTGATCAACAGTGGGGTGACATTCATCAAATGAAACAGCGTGGCAATTTACATATAAAGTGTTACATGATAAAAATAAAATAAAATAAAAGCAAGAGTGAAAATAAAGATAAACATGAAGCGTTGGCAGTCTATGAAGATAAAGCAAGAGGAAAGCTTAGAGTAGTCAGTGCATGAAGCAATCTCCAGTGTAGCATGCACGCTTGTCTTATCTATACATGATTAGAGTGCGTCAGAATGATATTTGCAGGGTCAGGCAGTTGAAGCAGGCAATCGATCTTATAATATAGGCTGAATTATTAAGTCATTAATTCTCATACATCTGTATGATATACAGTCTCGGATGCGGGGAAACACCAAAATATCAAAAACCTTCAACATACTATAAACCTTATTGTATCGTAGGCAAGGTCGTACCACTGTCCTTGCTCACACCACTACTCACAATCCATGAGACGCAATATATATATAGAGAACACGCGTCTATCGTATAATTCGCAGTGGTTCAGCATATAGTCAAGCTATAAACGGTATCCAGTCGGTTCTTAATTATTATATCATGCTGTCCAAATTCCGGAAGTGCCTGAATGATTAAGGGGAATTAATGCGTAAGGGGAGGTAACTAGCTAGTTATTTTAGTTACATTACTATGCTAAACTACATTAATGGTGATTCAAATACGTGCCTATCATGTGAAGTTATAACTAATATCTAGAGTATGGTACCCATTTATAAGTTAGAGAGTTGTTCATTAAGAAGTACAAGGGTGTATATACTAGGATGATTGCCAACCAATAATTAAGGGGTGTCATATCTGAACGTTCTATAAGAGGAGTCAGACTCTCAAGTCACTGCTCCATGCAAATGTAATACAACAGTAGGACCTGGTATGGTCCCACTACTATATATGCCACCCGGTAGGCTCCGGGTCATTGCTTGCCTGCATCCCCAGTAAATCTTCGGTATGGTCCGGAGATCCGATCTCTCACATAAACGCACTAGTCTGGCCATCAGGTAGTAGACAACCCCCGTCTCAAATATAAATCAATTATGTATCACATCTCCAAGCTAGAGTGGAGTCTATTAATAGGTATTAAAGGAGTCCACATCAAGATGATTACGTTCATAATTCAATGAACTGGTCGCTTACAGTATATACTCACTTAACAATACGATTATCTATCTAATCATCAATCCATCTCTTGGTGGTAATCCATGCACAGGACTATGCTATCACAACTAGTACCGTGTCCCCAGTTTATACTAATCTTATATTTGTGCAATGCAGAATAAGTAGTCCACGGTCGGGATATCAGTATTAGAGGTACAAGGGGGTATTCCCAGGGTAGGTGGCACTCAAATGCTGTCAGTATTATCTTTAGAGTATAGAGATGGGTGTGGATGTGAGGTGTAAGGTGTGCTACTGATGTTAATTGCTAGGGGTGGTGCCGGTTCCAGTCTGACATTATTATATATAGGGTTTAAAGTTTTGGAACGAGTGTCGGAAGCGGTGTTGGCAATTTGCGAACACTTCTGATTTTTTATTAAGGAGATTATGTTTAGAGAAGATGATAGTATGGGTCTCTAGTAGACAGAGGTTACAAAATTTATCAGGTGGTTTGTACGATGTTGCACTACCTACCACTTCCCATTTAAGTGTATATATTTTATTTTTAGTTTTTAGATAGTGTATGTAGCTAGATAGTGAAGTGGAGTTGGCTAGACTGTGTTTTTTGAAAGAGTGGAGGTGCGAATGTATCTAGTTTTGAAGCAGTTAGAAGTGGAGCCTATGTAGGTTTCAGAAGAGCTGTTAGTTGTGACTGTACATGAGTATATGATATCCTTGGTTAAGCATTTTTTATCTAAAGGGCAGGTTCTACTTGATCTACAGTTACAATTACTCTGGGTGCTAGTCTGCCGGTTACTATGCTGTGTAGAAGTTTGGAGGTTAGATATAGGGTTATGGTAATGCGGGTTGTGGTACGCAGCGTTAATGTTTACACTAGTGCTATTACTACTATTTCCATTGATATTACGGTTATTTGTTATAATGTTACTTTGACTGTCATTTTGAATGTTATTTTGAAGGTTTATCGACCGTTGTGATTTAGTTTGTTGGAAGTAAGAATTAATTTTTCTTTTATTTGTACTAGCTATGTAGTATGCTAAGTTAGGCGTAGTAGAGTATGAGATCTTAATAGTGTTTTTGTTTAAAAGGCCGTGGTACCTGTGGCCGGATGGGAAGTGTTTATCTAGTAGTGAGAAGAAAGCCTTAGGAAGGTTGGTAGAGACGTTTAAATTGAAAGGAGGGTTGAAAAATGTATTATTTCTTCTTCTATTTCTGTTTTTTATGTTTTTTATGTCTGGTGATTTGTTTCCATTAATGTTCCTATGGTCATTTCTGTGGTACGGGTTACTCTTGTTGTTACAATCCCTATTAGTATGTGTGCAGTTGCTATTCTTATTATTAAATTTTCTCATGGACATGTTGTGTGAAATGATGTTGTAGCTATGTGTTTTTGTAGGTAGGAACTCTATCCCTGTATTATGGCCTGATCTAGCTAATGCCTGATTATAATACTGCGAGTTATTGTTAAATGTGTTTATGTCATAGGATAGATTAGAGATTCTATTAGATACTCCCTTAGAGATAGAGTTCAATATAGATTTAGGGTGGTTAGACTTGGTATCTACGTAGATGAGTTTTTCATTAGGTTTGTGGAAAGGTGCATATATCATTGAGTCTAAGTAGAGTGTGGCGTCTAGGAAGTTGACGTTTTTGGTGTTTTTGTCCATGGTAATACTAAGGTTAAAGTTTTTGAATGTTTTGTGCAATAGTTTTCTAGTCCTTTCTATATTGAATTTTTTATAGTCTATAAGTAGAAGTGCATCGTCGCGATACAAACCACCGCTGAGGTACGGAAGTTCCCTGTGGATTAGGTTAAGTAAGTATAGGCCAACCAAATCAGTGACCTGCGCCGAGTTATAGTAATGTCGAAGTTGTTTTGCGTATCCTTGCGGGTCCATAATTGGTCCTCAAAGGTGATTATTGTTTTACGGGCCGCAAGTATGACATCAATCTGGGGTCTAGTCAAGTCACTATTGTCCATGGCCATTATAAGTGCCTTATTTAGTAAGATAGGGGAAATAGAGGTGTAGTAAGAGTTGATATCAAATTGGATAAATTTTTTATCCTTGTTATCTATGATATTTTTGAACCATTCTATCACTTCACCCGTATTTCCCCATTGCTTAAGGTAAATCTTGTGTTTAATCTGTGGGATGATTTTGTCTAGGATTCTTTTACTGATAATGCCAATGTCAGACCTGGAGGGGCAGATTAGTCTAATTGAGGGGTTGCTAATGAAGTCTACCTTATGGTCCTTCAGAGAGAATCTAGGGGGGTTTAAGGTGTAAGGTTGTGTATGTCTCTGGAGCCCTAGTTTGGATACTATATTATAGCCTTCCATATTAATATCTTCTAAGTTTTTCATAGTGTTTTTTTTGTAGCTTTTATGTAGTTCATTATATATAAACTTTCTATACGTATTATAATCTAGGCTGTATATGTTATTAGTTTTGTCGGCATGTACAACAATTTTACTACTAGTTTTGAAGTCATTAATAGAGGTGCTAAGTTTGTTTAAGAAGGTGTTGTTTTTATTATGGTGTTTTTTGTATTTAATATTTTTAACTAGTTTAATTAGGTCGTTTTCGAAGAGGTTTAATAGTGTGTTATGAGGGGGGTTTCTAAATGTTTTAAAGCCGAAGGAGTCAAATTTGTTGGTGTTATTATCCTTGCCTGATTTGTTTCTATCATAATGGAATGTCCTCCATCTCACTCTATTGATAAAGGAGTTTACACTGTTGATCAACAACTTTTCATATGTATTTTTGGTTGGTAAAGGTATGTTCTTGGTTGACATAGGGAGTTGGTCTTTGATCTGCATCGCACAAATATAAGATTAGTATAAACTGGGGACACGGTACTGGTTGTGATAGCATAGTCCTGTGCATGGATTACCACCAAGAGATGGATTGATGATTAGATAGATAATCGTATTGTTAAGTGAGTATATAGTGTAAGCGACCAGTTCATTGAATTATGAACGTAATCATCTTGATGTGGACTCCTTTAATACCTATTAATAGACTCCACTCTAGCTTGGAGATGTGATACATAATTGATTTATATTTGAGACGGGGGTTGTCTACTACCTGATGGCCAGACTAGTGCGTTTATGTGAGAGATCGGATCTCCGGACCATACCGAAGATTTACTGGGGATGCAGGCAAGCAATGACCCGGAGCCTACCGGGTGGCATATATAGTAGTGGGACCATACCAGGTCCTACTGTTGTATTACATTTGCATGGAGCAGTGACTTGAGAGTCTGACTCCTCTTATAGAACGTTCAGATATGACACCCCTTAATTATTGGTTGGCAATCATCCTAGTATATACACCCTTGTACTTCTTAATGAACAACTCTCTAACTTATAAATGGGTACCATACTCTAGATATTAGTTATAACTTCACATGATAGGCACGTATTTGAATCACCATTAATATAGTTTAGCATAGTAATGTAACTAAAATAACTAGCTAGTTACCTCCCCTTACGCATTAATTCCCCTTAATCATTCAGGCACTTCCGGAATTTGGACAGCATGATATAATAATTAAGAACCGACTGGATACCGTTTATAGCTTGACTATATGCTGAACCACTGCGAATTATACGATAGACGCGTGTTCTCTATATATATATTGCGTCTCATGGATTATGTGAGTAGTGGTGTGAGCAAGGACAGTGGTACGACCTTGCCTACGATACAATAAGGTTTATAGTATGTTGAAGGTTTTTGATATTTTGGTGTTTCCCCGCATCCGAGACTGTATATCATACAGATGTATGAGAATTAATGACTTAATAATTCAGCCTATATTATAAGATCGATTGCCTGCTTCAACTGCCTGACCCTGCAAATATCATTCTGATGCACTCTAATCATGTATAGATAAGACAAGCGTGCATGCTACACTGGAGATTGCTTCATGCACTGACTACTCTAAGCTTTCCTCTTGCTTTATCTTCATAGACTGCCAACGCTTCATGTTTATCTTTATTTTCACTCTTGCTTTTATTTTATTTTATTTTTATCATGTAACACTTTATATGTAAATTGCCACGCTGTTTCATTTGATGAATGTCACCCCACTGTTGATCAATATGCACATATGTTTTATGTGTCTCTTGGGTTGAAAAGGAGGTCAAGTATGTTATAAATAGTTGCTCCGAAGAATCCAAACCTCGGTTTGGAGGAAACAATTGTAAGCAAATAAATGACTTAAACTGAACTTTGATTACTGTAATCTCTATATAACTGCTCTGTATAACAACTGATGTTATTACATTGAGCTATTTAACTTACTGGTAATAGGATAGTAATTAAAGACTATCTCTCCCTATTTAGGGTTTGTATATATATAATATATTACCATCAAAGGTTTTATTCCATACATAACCATAAATAGTACCCTTAATACTATATATATATATATATATACAATATAATATTATAAAGCTGAGTGTCGTGTGTATGTATCCTACATACCTCCCTATTAGTTTCTTAGCTTTACTCTCTCCGTCGCTCTTCCCTCTCTCTAAAGTAGATCATTCCCCCTCTCTATAATCTAACTGCTTTACTCTCTGTCTCTCTTCACTCTCTATATGACAACACTGTTTTACTTCCGTATCTACCTTCAATATATCAATATATACC